>OY986435.1:43106275-43113281 GCA_963920525.1 Dichetophora obliterata | reverse complement strand
TGGTTTTGTTATATCGGGCACGTTGACCCACTAATATAATTTCTTTTTTTTTTCATAACCACCTTTATATATTATAATTAATTTCCTTTTGCATATAATTAATAAATATTATAACGAGACTAACATTGAATTAATCAACTCTTTTTTTTTTGTTATACCTTTAAGATATATTTAAGTAATTATCATATCTTACAGTAATACTGCAAGGGGGGCGGCATGTTTAGGCCGCAACCCTAAAGTCTAATGTAATAGATTGTAAACTTACTGCGTTATCGACACGTTCCAGTGTCGAGGCTCGATGCACGAGCGACCCACTCGATCGGCCTCTCCGACGAGGTCTTTTGGCGGTCATTATTACTCACGTATTAAAAGTCATCCTTCTAAGTCAGAGTTCAGCCATTTGTAAAATTAATACTGCTTCACCTATTGAAAATAAAATAAAAAACGTAAGTTTCAATAAATACTCATTTGCAATAATATTATATACTTATCTGTGTTCTTTTTATTCTGGTTGTTTTTTCTTCCATATCCGTGTGCATATATTTCGAGCACAAATTGCCTGAAATTTATATGCAGCCAGCTTGACGGTCAAATCATTACAGCTCAAATAGCCAGCGCTCTGCTAGTGAAACAAATTCACGGAACAAATATATGCTAATTTGTTTAGCTTTGTGAAACAGATTACCGCGAGTGCCACCATTTAAATATATTTTTATTTCAGTTGCGAAAATTTAAGGTAAATTTAAATTATTTTAATAGGTTTTACTCGAATGTCAAACTAAAGTGTTGCATTTTTGCAATTTGAAGGCAATCCCAAAATACCGAAAATCCTGGGATTTGAGGCCTTATAATTTTGAGACTGTCGGGACTGGAAAATTTTCGAGATCCCGGGACTTGAAACCACAGTGCTGGCATTATATTACAAGAAACAGAAGTGATTTTTGACTTGGATTACATAATTTGCAAAACTCTCCGCATTGGGCAAGAGTTTTTGTGAAGAAATTTTTTGCAAAGGATTTGAAATAATATAAGCTTTTTTTTTAAATAAGGGATAAAATTTAAAAATCTTCCATAGTTTTTTTTTATAAGGCTTTTTGTAGTGAAGTGTACCAAATAGCCATTTATTACATAATGAAAAACTCTGGCACTGAGGATTTCAGCGTAAAATTTAACTTTTTAAGGCAAGAAATCATAAAACGCACTGCACTATTGTATTAAATTTCAAACTTAGAATGCATATTAAAATGAAGTATTTTGTGCCGAATTTCAAGTCTATATATCAATTTTCAGAAATTTTAAGTAATTTTAAAGTTTTGATAATGTCACTTTGTATGGGAGGAAGGAGTGGTTTTAACACGACTCGATTGAATTTCATACTTAAAGTGCAAATTAAATATCAAAGCTCATATGCAGAACTGCAAGCGCATACGTTAAGTTTTGCGGAGTTTTACGACATTTTACCGTTCTGATAAAGTGGCTTTGTATGGGAGGTAGGCGTGATTTTCATCCGATTTGATTCATTTTTACACTTGATCTTTATTTTGCACACCGAAAAAAACAGATCAATATCAATTTAACCTTTCCTGGTTTATTTGATCTTATCAAGAATATAATATTTTTTTATATTATTTTGCTAACAAAAAATCTAAAATTGATCTTAAAACATATTATTGCCTAAATATTAAAACATTTTTAATATGAGAAAAACGAATAATAATAATAATAATAATAATAATAATAATAATAATAATAATAATAATAATAATAATAATAATAATAATAATAATAATAATAATAATAATAATAATAATAATAATAATAATAATAATAATAATAATAATAATAATAATAATAATAATAATATAATAATAATAATAATAATAATAATAATAATAATAATAATAATAATAATAATAATAATAATAATAATAATAATAATAATAATAATAATAATAATAATAATAATAATAATAATAATAATAATAATAATAATAATAATAATAATAATAATAATAATAATAATAATAATAATAATAATAATAATAATAATAATAATAATAATAATAATAATAATAATAATAATAATAATAATAATAATAATAATAATAATAATAATAATAATAATAATAATAATAATAATAATAATAATAATAATAATAATAATAATAATAATAATAATAATAATAATAATAATAATAATAATAATAATAATAATAATAATAATAATAATAATAATAATAATAATAATAATAATAATAATAATAATAATAATAATAATAATAATAATAATAATAATAATAATAATAATAATAATAATAATAATAATAATAATAATAATAATAATAATAATAATAATAATAATAATAATAATAATAATAATAATAATAATAATAATAATAATAATAATAATAATAATAATAATAATAATAATAATAATAATAATAATAATAATAATAATAATAATAATAATAATAATAATAATAATAATAATAATAATAATAATAATAATAATAATAATAATAATAATAATAATAATAATAATAATAATAATAATAATAATAATAATAATAATAATAATAATAATAATAATAATAATAATAATAATAATAATAATAATAATAATAATAATAATAATAATAATAATAATAATAATAATAATAATAATAATAATAATAATAATAATAATAATAATAATAATAATAATAATAATAATAATAATAATAATAATAATAATAATAATAATAATAATAATAATAATAATAATAATAATAATAATAATAATAATAATAATAATAATAATAATAATAATAATAATAATAATAATAATAATAATAATAATAATAATAATAATAATAATAATAATAATAATAATAATAATAATAATAATAATAATAATAATAATAATAATAATAATAATAATAATAATAATAATAATAATAATAATAATAATAATAATAATAATAATAATAATAATAATAATAATAATAATAATAATAATAATAATAATAATAATAATAATAATAATAATAATAATAATAATAATAATAATAATAATAATAATAATAATAATAATAATAATAATAATAATAATAATAATAATAATAATAATAATAATAATAATAATAATAATAATAATAATAATAATAATAATAATAATAATAATAATAATAATAATAATAATAATAATAATAATAATAATAATAATAATAATAATAATAATAATAATAATAATAATAATAATAATAATAATAATAATAATAATAATAATAATAATAATAATAATAATAATAATAATAATAATAATAATAATAATAATAATAATAATAATAATAATAATAATAATAATAATAATAATAATAATAATAATAATAATAATAATAATAATAATAATAATAATAATAATAATAATAATAATAATAATAATAATAATAATAATAATAATAATAATAATAATAATAATAATAATAATAATAATAATAATAATAATAATAATAATAATAATAATAATAATAATAATAATAATAATAATAATAATAATAATAATAATAATAATAATAATAATAATAATAATAATAATAATAATAATAATAATAATAATAATAATAATAATAATAATAATAATAATAATAATAATAATAATAATAATAATAATAATAATAATAATAATAATAATAATAATAATAATAATAATAATAATAATAATAATAATAATAATAATAATAATAATAATAATAATAATAATAATAATAATAATAATAATAATAATAATAATAATAATAATAATAATAATAATAATAATAATAATAATAATAATAATAATAATAATAATAATAATAATAATAATAATAATAATAATAATAATAATAATAATAATAATAATAATAATAATAATAATAATAATAATAATAATAATAATAATAATAATAATAATAATAATAATAATAATAATAATAATAATAATAATAATAATAATAATAATAATAATAATAATAATAATAATAATAATAATAATAATAATAATAATAATAATAATAATAATAATAATAATAATAATAATAATAATAATAATAATAATAATAATAATAATAATAATAATAATAATAATAATAATAATAATAATAATAATAATAATAATAATAATAATAATAATAATAATAATAATAATAATAATAATAATAATAATAATAATAATAATAATAATAATAATAATAATAATAATAATAATAATAATAATAATAATAATAATAATAATAATAATAATAATAATAATAATAATAATAATAATAATAATAATAATAATAATAATAATAATAATAATAATAATAATAATAATAATAATAATAATAATAATAATAATAATAATAATAATAATAATAATAATAATAATAATAATAATAATAATAATAATAATAATAATAATAATAATAATAATAATAATAATAATAATAATAATAATAATAATAATAATAATAATAATAATAATAATAATAATAATAATAATAATAATAATAATAATAATAATAATAATAATAATAATAATAATAATAATAATAATAATAATAATAATAATAATAATAATAATAATAATAATAATAATAATAATAATAATAATAATAATAATAATAATAATAATAATAATAATAATAATAATAATAATAATAATAATAATAATAATAATAATAATAATAATAATAATAATAATAATAATAATAATAATAATAATAATAATAATAATAATAATAATAATAATAATAATAATAATAATAATAATAATAATAATAATAATAATAATAATAATAATAATAATAATAATAATAATAATAATAATAATAATAATAATAATAATAATAATAATAATAATAATAATAATAATAATAATAATAATAATAATAATAATAATAATAATAATAATAATAATAATAATAATAATAATAATAATAATAATAATAATAATAATAATAATAATAATAATAATAATAATAATAATAATAATAATAATAATAATAATAATAATAATAATAATAATAATAATAATAATAATAATAATAATAATAATAATAATAATAATAATAATAATAATAATAATAATAATAATAATAATAATAATAATAATAATAATAATAATAATAATAATAATAATAATAATAATAATAATAATAATAATAATAATAATAATAATAATAATAATAATAATAATAATAATAATAATAATAATAATAATAATAATAATAATAATAATAATAATAATAATAATAATAATAATAATAATAATAATAATAATAATAATAATAATAATAATAATAATAATAATAATAATAATAATAATAATAATAATAATAATAATAATAATAATAATAATAATAATAATAATAATAATAATAATAATAATAATAATAATAATAATAATAATAATAATAATAATAATAATAATAATAATAATAATAATAATAATAATAATAATAATAATAATAATAATAATAATAATAATAATAATAATAATAATAATAATAATAATAATAATAATAATAATAATAATAATAATAATAATAATAATAATAATAATAATAATAATAATAATAATAATAATAATAATAATAATAATAATAATAATAATAATAATAATAATAATAATAATAATAATAATAATAATAATAATAATAATAATAATAATAATAATAATAATAATAATAATAATAATAATAATAATAATAATAATAATAATAATAATAATAATAATAATAATAATAATAATAATAATAATAATAATAATAATAATAATAATAATAATAATAATAATAATAATAATAATAATAATAATAATAATAATAATAATAATAATAATAATAATAATAATAATAATAATAATAATAATAATAATAATAATAATAATAATAATAATAATAATAATAATAATAATAATAATAATAATAATAATAATAATAATAATAATAATAATAATAATAATAATAATAATAATAATAATAATAATAATAATAATAATAATAATAATAATAATAATAATAATAATAATAATAATAATAATAATAATAATAATAATAATAATAATAATAATAATAATAATAATAATAATAATAATAATAATAATAATAATAATAATAATAATAATAATAATAATAATAATAATAATAATAATAATAATAATAATAATAATAATAATAATAATAATAATAATAATAATAATAATAATAATAATAATAATAATAATAATAATAATAATAATAATAATAATAATAATAATAATAATAATAATAATAATAATAATAATAATAATAATAATAATAATAATAATAATAATAATAATAATAATAATAATAATAATAATAATAATAATAATAATAATAATAATAATAATAATAATAATAATAATAATAATAATAATAATAATAATAATAATAATAATAATAATAATAATAATAATAATAATAATAATAATAATAATAATAATAATAATAATAATAATAATAATAATAATAATAATAATAATAATAATAATAATAATAATAATAATAATAATAATAATAATAATAATAATAATAATAATAATAATAATAATAATAATAATAATAATAATAATAATAATAATAATAATAATAATAATAATAATAATAATAATAATAATAATAATAATAATAATAATAATAATAATAATAATAATAATAATAATAATAATAATAATAATAATAATAATAATAATAATAATAATAATAATAATAATAATAATAATAATAATAATAATAATAATAATAATAATAATAATAATAATAATAATAATAATAATAATAATAATAATAATAATAATAATAATAATAATAATAATAATAATAATAATAATAATAATAATAATAATAATAATAATAATAATAATAATAATAATAATAATAATAATAATAATAATAATAATAATAATAATAATAATAATAATAATAATAATAATAATAATAATAATAATAATAATAATAATAATAATAATAATAATAATAATAAT
>OY986435.1:42883775-43101275 GCA_963920525.1 Dichetophora obliterata | reverse complement strand
AATAATAATAATAATAATAATAATAATAATAATAATAATAATAATAATAATAATAATAATAATAATAATATAATAATAATAATAATAATAATAATAATAATAATAATAATAATAATAATAATAATAATAATAATAATATTAATAATAATAATAATAATAATAATAATAATAATAATAATAATAATAATAATAATAATAATAATAATAATAATAATAATAATAATAATAATAATAATAATAATAATAATAATAATAATATAATAATAATAATAATAATAATAATAATAATAAAAATAATAATAATAATAATAATAATAATAATAATAATAATAATAATAATAATAATAATAATAATAATAATAATAATAATAATAATAATTAATTTATTAAATTTTTGACCTTTTTTATATTAGATTATTGGTAGTTAAACGAGCTATAAATATGACCAAAAAACAATTTTCTGACATTTTATTACTTTGTATAAAAGACGCTAGATATTTAAAATATGACAACAAAATTTATTTACAACTACGAGGCACGGCCATGGGATCATCTGCATCACCAATAGTAGCGGACGTAGTAATGGAAGACCTTTTAGATAAATGTTTAGACGATCTCCCAGTGAAACCAAAATTAGTTACCAAATATGTAGACGACCTTTTTGCGATAGTTAGATATGACCAAATCCAAAACACTTTAAACGCACTAAATTCATACCATAGGAGAATAAAGTTCACTTTAGAAAAGGAAACTGACAATAAACTACCTTATCTTGACACATTACTTATGAGAAAAAACAATAAAATAGAAATAAATTGGTATCAAAAACCAACGGCAACAGGACGAATAATTAATTTTCACTCAAAGCATCCAAAAAATATAATAATTAATACAGCTAAAAATTTTACAAACCGGGTTTTCGAAATAAGTGACAAAAAATTCCATAAGGACAATGCGATTAAAATTAAAGATATTTTAAAGAAAAACTGCTTTCCGGAATATTTAATTAAAAAATTGTTAAACATAAAGAAAGAACAGTAAACGAAAAAGTGACGACAAACGACCCCCCTAAAACTTATAAAAGCATGACATATATTCCCGGTTTTTCAGAGAAGTTTAAAATGTCCAACATTTTTAATAAGGACCAGTTTAGAATAGCTTTTAAAACATCAAACACTTTACAGACACTTTACACGAACACCAAATGTAAACTTGACAAGCAGGACAAATCGAAATTTGATATATCAAATTCCGTGCAAAGGTGACGGATCCAATTTATGCGAAAAGGTATATGTTGGAACAACAAAAACTAAATTACGGACGAGAATAGCAGGACATAAGTCAGACTTTAAAGCACTGGACAAACCTTTAGAACAGAAAACAGCATTAGCAGCCCATTGTACGAAGTCTGGACACGCTCCTGATTTTGACAAAACAAAAGTTCTGCAACAAGAGAAAAATTATAGGAGACGATACATGCTTGAAATGCTACACATTATTAACGTCCCTAAACAATTGAGATTGAATTTTAAGGACTGACACGGACAATTGCGCTCACATCTACAGACACCTAATAAATAAAGAGCAAACAAATAAACAAAACATTATAAGACAAAACTAACAATATTAGTCATCAAAGTCCGTCGTCAAGTGTTGTTTATTCATGCTAGATGTTCTTATGTTTTTTGTCATATCGTTTCTCAAATGTTTTTTTAAAAAAATCAATGTAAATTCAGTATATTTATTTAATTTTTGTAAGTTCATGTATTTTAAATATTATGTTATGTGATTATATTGTAATTTGTAATTATTGTATATTTTTTAGTGTTTTCCCTGATGATGTTTTTCAACGAAAAACGAAATATTGGAATTTAAATTTATATTAAATAAATTAAGAAAAAAATCTGACCTATAGCTCGTTTAACTACCAATAATCTAATAATAATAATAATGATAATAATAATAATAATAATAATAATAATAATAATAATAATAATAATAATAATAATAATAATAATAATAATAATAATAATAATAATAATAATAATAATAATAATAATAATAATAATAATAATAATAATAATAATAATAATAATAATAATAATAATAATAATAATAATAATAATAATAATAATAATAATAATAATAATAATAATAATAATAATAATAATAATAATAATAATAATAATAATAATAATAATAATAATAATAATAATAATAATAATAATAATAATAATAATAATAATATAATAAATAATAATAATAATAATAATAATAATAATAATAATAATAATAATAATAATAATAATAATAATAATAATAATAATAATAATAATAATAATAATAATAATAATAATAATAATAATAATAATATAATAATAATAATAATAATAATAATAATAATAATAATAATAATAATAATAATAATAATAATAATAATAATAATAATAATAATAATAATAATAATAATAATAATAATAATAATAATAATAATAATAATAATAATAATAATAATAATAATAATAATAATAATAATAATAATAATAATAATAATAATAATAATAATAATAATAATAATAATAATAATAATAATAATAATAATAATAATAATAATAATAATAATAATAATAATAATAATAATAATAATAATAATAATAATAATAATAATAATAATAATAATAATAATAATAATAATAATAATAATAATAATAATAATAATAATAATAATAATATAATAATAATAATAATAATAATAATAATAATAATAATAATAATAATAATAATAATAATAATAATAATAATAATAATAATAATAATAATAATAATAATAATAATAATAATAATAATAATAATAATAATAATAATAATAATAATAATAATAATAATAATAATAATAATAATAATAATAATAATAATAATAATAATAATAATAATAATAATAATAATAATAATAATAATAATAATAATAATAATAATAATAATAATAATAATAATAATAATAATAATAATAATAATAATAATAATAATAATAATAATAATAATAATAATAATAATAATAATAATAATAATTCATAATAATAATAATAATAATAATAATAATAATAATAATAATAATAATAATAATAATAATAATAATAATAATAATAATAATAATAATAATAATAATAATAATAATAATAATAATAATAATAATAATAATAATAATAATAATAATAATAATAATAATAATAATAATAATAATAATAATAATAATAATAATAATAATAATAATAATAATAATAATAATAATAATAATAATAATAATAATAATAATAATAATAATAATAATAATAATAATAATAATAATAATAATAATAATAATAATAATAATAATAATAATAATAATAATAATTAATTTATTAAATTTTTGACCTTTTTTATATTAGATTATTGGTAGTTAAACGAGCTATAAATATGACCAAAAAACAATTTTCTGACATTTTATTACTTTGTATAAAAGACGCTAGATATTTAAAATATGACAACAAAATTTATTTACAACTACGAGGCACGGCCATGGGATCATCTGCATCACCAATAGTAGCGGACGTAGTAATGGAAGACCTTTTAGATAAATGTTTAGACGATCTCCCAGTGAAACCAAAATTAGTTACCAAATATGTAGACGACCTTTTTGCGATAGTTAGATATGACCAAATCCAAAACACTTTAAACGCACTAAATTCATACCATAGGAGAATAAAGTTCACTTTAGAAAAGGAAACTGACAATAAACTACCTTATCTTGACACATTACTTATGAGAAAAAACAATAAAATAGAAATAAATTGGTATCAAAAAACCAACGGCAACAGGACGAATAATTAATTTTCACTCAAAGCATCCAAAAAATATAATAATTAATACAGCTAAAAATTTTACAAACCGGGTTTTCGAAATAAGTGACAAAAAATTCCATAAGGACAATGCGATTAAAATTAAAGATATTTAAAGAAAAACTGCTTTCCGGAATATTTAATTAAAAAAATTGTTAAACATAAAGAAAGAACAGTAAACGAAAAAGTGACGACAAACGACCCCCCTAAAACTTATAAAAGCATGACATATATTCCCGGTTTTTCAGAGAAGTTTAAAATGTCCAACATTTTTAATAAGGACCAGTTTAGAATAGCTTTTAAAACATCAAACACTTTACAGACACTTTACACGAACACAAATGTAAACTTGACAAGCAGGACAAATCGAATTTGATATATCAAATTCCGTGCAAAGGTGACGGATCCAATTTATGCGAAAAGGTATATGTTGGAACAACAAAAACTAAATTACGGACGAGAATAGCAGGACATAAGTCAGACTTTAAAGCACTGGACAAACCTTTAGAACAGAAAACAGCATTAGCAGCCCATTGTACGAAGTCTGGACACGCTCCTGATTTTGACAAAACAAAAGTTCTGCAACAAGAGAAAAATTATAGGAGACGATACATGCTTGAAATGCTACACATTATTAACGTCCCTAAACAATTGAGATTGAATTTTAAGACTGACACGGACAATTGCGCTCACATCTACAGACACCTAATAAATAAAGAGCAAACAAATAAACAAAACATTATAAGACAAAACTAACAATAATTAGTCATCAAAGTCCGTCGTCAAGTGTTGTTTATTCATGCTAGATGTTCTTATGTTTTTTGTCATATCGTTTCTCAAATGTTTTTTTAAAAAAATCAATGTAAATTCAGTATATTTATTTAATTTTTGTAAGTTCATGTATTTTAAATATTATGTTATGTGATTATATTGTAATTTGTAATTATTGTATATTTTTTAGTGTTTTCCCTGATGATGTTTTTCAACGAAAAACGAAATATTGGAATTTAAATTTATATTAAATAAATTAAGAAAAAAATCTGACCTATAGCTCGTTTAACTACCAATAATCTAATAATAATAATAATGATAATAATAATAATAATAATAATAATAATAATAATAATAATAATAATAATAATAATAATAATAATAATAATAATAATAATAATAATAATAATAATAATAATAATAATAATAATAATAATAATAATAATAATAATAATAATAATAATAATAATAATAATAATAATAATAATAATAATAATAATAATAATAATAATAATAATAATAATAATAATAATAATAATAATAATAATAATAATAATAATAATAATAATAATAATAATAATAATAATAATAATAATAATAATAATAATAATAATAATAATAATAATAATAATAATAATAATAATAATAATAAATAATAATAATAATAATAATAATAATAATAATAATAATAATAATAATAATAATAATAATAATAATAATAATAATAATAATAATAATAATAATAATAATAATAATAATAATAATAATAATAATAATAATAATAATAATAATAATAATAATAATAATAATAATAATAATAATAATAATAATAATAATAATAATAATAATAATAATAATAATAATAATAATAATAATAATAATAATAATAATAATAATAATAATAATAATAATAATAATAATAATAATAATAATAATAATAATAATAATAATAATAATAATAATAATAATAATAATAATAATAATAATAATAATAATAATAATAATAATAATAATAATAATAATAATAATAATAATAATAATAATAATAATAATAATAATAATAATAATAATAATAATAATAATAATAATAATAATAATAATAATAATAATAATAATAATAATAATAATAATAATAATAATAATAATAATAATAATAATAATAATAATAATAATAATAATAATAATAATAATAATAATAATAATAATAATATAATAATAATAATAATAATAATAATAATAATAATAATAATAATAATAATAATAATAATAATAATAATAATAATAATAATAATAATAATAATAATAATAATAATAATAATAATAATAATAATAATAATAATAATAATAATAATAATAATAATAATAATAATAATAATAATAATAATAATAATAATAATAATAATAATAATAATAATAATAATAATAATAATAATAATAATAATAATAATAATAATAATAATAATAATAATAATAATAATAATAATAATAATAATATAATAATAATAATAATAATAATAATAATAATAATAATAATAATAATAATAATAATAATAATATAATAATAATAATAATAATAATAATAATAATAATAATAATAATAATAATAATAATAATAATAATAATAATAATAATAATAATAATAATAATAATAATAATAATAATAATAATAATAATAATAATAATAATAATATAATAATAATAATAATAATAATAATAATAATAATAATAATAATAATAATAATAATAATAATAATAATAATAATAATAATAATAATAATAATGATAATAATGATAATAATAATAATGATAATGATAATGATAATAATAATGATAAAACATAATTATAAATAAGCATACAGAAATAAACGGATTCAGATAATTGAGTTAACGGCCACTGCGACAAAATGCAAACAGGAAAGAAACAACAAACAACAGCCCACACAGACCAAGCATGAGTAGAGCACATAGGAACTATCTACAAATACAACACGAATATAGAAACAACAGTGCATGATAGAATTACCAGGTACTATTAATCGCTACTTTTACTCGTTACTTTGGGCATATAGTGTAAAATTGGTGTCAAATAAAAGTACTGCAAACACACCAAGAAGTAAAAGAGAATTTTTACTTTTGCCCAGATGTCTACATATGAACTTGAAGTCGTGGGATTTTTTTGCTGTAAGTTACTTCTGTTGAATTTTATGCCATAACTTACATTTAATTTTTGATAAGTTTAAAATATAAGAGTCGTTATTTTGTGTGTAACTTTTTAATTAACTTATTTATATTATTATATATTAATATAAGTTAATGCAATATTTGGATTTTTAAAGTCAGACATTAAAACTTTAAATCATATTCTTTCTGTTATTCTTACTTAATTTTTGATGTAAGGAATTAATAAAATTGTTGTTTATCACGCGACTAATATTAAGTGCAAAGGCAAGATAAATATTTAAATTTTATATTTGTATAAAGTTTTGTAAAATTACAAAAACAAAATGCACAATTTTTTCCAAAAAGCATTTTTATTCAACACGGAAAAAGCTACAGGCGGCATTGTAGATTTATTTAATAAAAATTATTATAGTGGCCCATTATTATAGTCAAAATAAAGTCGACTTTAAGTTTAGTGCTAGCTTTTTGACAACATATTGTATTGAAAAAACTATTAAAAAAGCTTATACTAAATTTAAAGTCGACTTTATTTTGACTATGATAATGGGCCAGTGTTTTGTTTACATTTTTTCATGAATTCATACAGTAAAATGATGATTTCCATTTATATTTTCAAACAAAATTACACACAAAAATGAGCTGATTTTAAAAATACAATGATTTATTAAAGGTTCGTTCACAATAACTTTTAAATTTTGGATATCTTATGAAAACTAATCACAAATACACCACATTGTGAATACCCCTATCGTTTGCAGATTTCTGGTTTGAAATAATAAAAGAAGCAATACTGTTTCCACCTACTCGCTACATTTTGACACTATATGCCCAAAATGACAGTTTATCCCCAGCTGATTTTCAGCGAATAATAATACCTGGTAATTCTATCATGCGACAGTGCAGGTAGCCACCAACAAAAACGCAACAATTCAGACCAGGGATGATAATTCCAAATTTCGGTGTGGTACTTAGCGGATTTCAAAAAGTATTAAAAGTACTGAAATTAGAAATAAAGTAAAAATTTGAAGTTTTATATTTTTTTATTAGTCCAACATAAAAATAAAACAAAAAAAAAAACAAAATTTTAAGTTTCTGAATTAAAAAATTACGAAATATATGTAACAAACACAAATTAATTTTTTTACTAATGTATTGCATTTTATGCAAGAAACTTTGAATTAGTAACGTAATTAGTTGATAATAATTAAAATGTAAGTTTATATCAGGTATGCTTTTTTTAAGCTAATAATTCATTAATATCAATGGTTTTGATTTTGTTTTTTTTTTGTTAACAACTCTTGATAAATTTCAGTGTTATAGCAGTAAGCTCCATTTGGTTTTTAAAAGGTCTTTTGTTTGTATTTATCTTGAATGGGTGCTTACTTTAAGCCCATTTCGACATTTTGTTTTGATTAAATTTTTATGTGAAATAATTCTTGTAACGTTAGCCAACGAATCAGGTATGTAAAGTAATCATTCGATAATTTCATACCACACATTTTACCACACATAAATTAATAATTTTGTTTTTTAATTGCGCCAACATTAGCTCAAAACTCTGTCATCTTGAAATGTTTTAATTAATTTTTAATAGTAATGTTTTTAGACATTATTTGTAAAAAGTACTGAAATCATCGAGGAGGTAATGCGGTACGTTTGAAAAGCTACTGATTTGTCATCCCTGATTCAGACACGCAGAAACGAAAGCAAGCAGCACGATCAAAGGCTGGCTGGCAAGAAGACGAAATATCAGTTGCTGGCGATCCGTGAAGCAGTATAGTTGTGCGAATAATATATAGATCATCAAAAGGAAGGTTGCTGAAAACACCTACACTAGAAGAAAATTGAGATGAAGTTGAGAACACTAAAGACAAGAGATGCTATAGAAACATTGAAGTAAGCCAAGTGATGACAACAGAGTCGGGCCAAAGTAAGAAGCAGGTAAGGTGTGGATAGACAAACACAAGTAGGACGGTACTATGAAATATTTTAAACGATTAGTTTGAGAAAGTATAAATATATCGGGGTCGTATGATACCGAAGTAAGTAAAAAGTTTTCATATAAAAATATTATATTAATTAAATAAAGAAGTACTTACGTAAGAAGTGTTTAATAAGATATTTAAGAAAGTTGTTTTGAAATTAGACATATATCGGGATCGTAGGATACCAAAGTAAGCAAGAAGTGTTTATAAGAAAATTTTATAGAACTTAGTTTTAAGTTTATAAATATATCGGGGTCGTAAGATACCGAGGTACGTAAGGCGTGTTTGTAAGATATATTGTACAACTTAATTTGAAGTCTATAAATATATAATAGTCGTAAGATACCGAAGTACGTAAGACGCGTTTCGAAAAATATTCTAGAACTTACAGCTTTATTCTACAATATCAATTTATTAAGTACCAACGATGTAGATGCAATAGGGGTGAAGAACCAACCTTTATTATAAAAGACAGAAGTGAAGTTCTGGACCCACCGAGCATCCCGATGGCAACTGTCAAAATGCTGCTTAATGAGTACACTTCATCTAAAGCCAATTCAAGATGGGCTGTACTCTCAACATGCAGAACAACAAGGCTTAGCTGGCCGACTCTAGACCTGAAGCGATCGAGAGCCCTTCTCTCGTTTGGAAGACCAGAGGTCGTCATACTAGTGGCTGTTGCCACAGGACACTGCGTTATAGGCAGACATGCCTCCAGACTGGGAGTCATCACAAATGACTTCTGCAGAATCTGCAGGGACGAGGAGGAGGAAGAAATCATCTCCCACTTTTTATGTTCCTGTCCCGCGCTTGCTAACAGAAGGAATAAATATTTAGGGTCATTCTTCTTTTCTGAGCTTAACGACCTGTCAAGAACAAGCGTCCAACGTCTTACAAGCTTCATCAAAAGATCAATTGAGGTGACAATTTTTATCATAATTAATTATTTTTTAGCTACACATTTTGTTTTGAAATCAAAAAATTACAACAAGCACATAGAAGTATTAAAAATACTGAGTAACAAGTGGTACTTTTCCAGAATAGGGCTTTTAGTTTAAAATTATAAATATATCGGGGTCGTAAGATACCGAAGTACGTAATAAAACGATAATACGATAATAAAATGTTGTAAAGAAATTATTTTTGGAATTAAAATATATCGGAGTCGTTAGATACCGATCTACGTAAGCAATCCTTTTACTAAGTGTATTTATAAATAAGTTTTAAAAAGAGAATAGATCAGACTTTGGAGACGCGACACCAGACCTGACGGAACACCTTAGCCACATCTCGCATCTGCCGTTCAACAAAGGATCATCGCAAAAACTTCAACGTTCCAATCCAATATTATTTAAACTCAAATATCCCGTCGAGCTTACCTCAGTTATAGAACCCGAAGACAGGGAGCGTAGTTATAATATTTACTAAATGTTTTTTACCAATATTTTGTTAATTGAATTTTTTCTTATTATCTAAAGCAATAAAACTCATTTTCTGTTTGTTTGTTTGTTTGTAATTTTTTCTACATATAAAACTTTTTCCTTTAACAGTAAGTTTCAATTTTTTTTTTAAATTAAAATAATATTTTTTTTAATTTTTCGTGAAAAATAGGAAGTTTAGAAGGGGGGAGGATTTAATGATACTTCGACTAAATTTTAATGATTTTTGATTTATATAAAAAAACTGATGTGTGTATGTGGTTATGTTTGTATATAACGTATAGACTCAAAAACCTCTCAACCGATCTTTATGAAATTTTCAGGGAAACTGAAGCCACTGATTTTGAGAGAAGACACATGAGGACAAGAAGACCCATAAACCAACAAAAAGGGTATATATCAGACGGTTTCGATCGTAAAAAACTAAAATGGAGTTATTTTGTTCAGATGGTTACTGTCGGGAACCGTACAAATTTCGTGCTTGGGCGAAATATATCTAAATACTGAAATTTGATAATTTAGTTCATATTTTTACTCTCCACAACTTTTCAAAAAGTGGGTCTGGTTGCACTGTATCTGCGCCCACTTTTATCGCCCACAAATTAGTAAAAATACTATATATCAGACTGTTTTAACCGTAGAAGGGTAAAATTTATAGCATTTATTTGCAAAATTCTTCCAGTCAAGCGCAAAAATTATTTTACTGTTTTTGTCATCAAAACAACAAGACTTTTTTTGCGAAATTTATTTTTTCAAAATGTTCTATATTTTTTACAATTTTTAAAATTCAAGTCTCAAAAATAATTCATGTGAAAAAATGACCCAAATATCTCTTTCCAATCAATAGTACGTCTATATTTTTGCCGCCCTAGCCCCTCCTGCTAAATGTGTTTTTTGGTGACGGCATCATTTCTTCTCACTACATTTTCAGCGTTGTCACTCTGTTTTTTAGCAATGTTACTTTAGTTTTTGTATATGTATCACAATTTCATCGAAAAAATTACCTTGAATAGAATGCAGTATAAGTCAATATTTTCATGTTTAATGTGTTATTTGAACAATATTGTTGAAAGTCAAATTTACACGCCAACAAAATATACCGACATGTATAAAAGACAGCGAAATTTTGACATCTTAACTCTCCAATCATGGTCGTAAGCTTGGCTGCATTGAACAAATTTTTCGTTTCAACATCGTACTAACCAACAAAAAAAATGTTCAACTACATTGTTTGTAACTGAAAATTAAATGAATAAAAATTTTCGTTCCTACAGCATACTAAGCTTTGAGCTTTAAGCTTAAGCTTCAGTGTAGACTCTTCACTAACACTAATACGTAAGTATGTACACCAAAACTTCGCGTGTAGAATTAAATGCCTTAAAGTTTTCGTTCCTACAGCAAACTAAGCTTTAGTCCTGAAAAGTATGCTGGAAAATGTTCTAATTTAGAAGTAAGCACTGCATTACCAACACGGTTCCAATAATTTAGAAAAGTCGGTAACTCTTAGTCAATTAAGTTCTTTTCGCACTCAGCCAAAACTTGCAGCAAAAAACATAATGGCACTTCTTGCACTGTTCTTTGCAGTTTTTTCAGCTGGATTTATGTCGATCAACTGTTTACGGCGATAATATTGTAACAGGTTGCTATATATACATACTATAATTGGAAATTGAAAAGCGACTGCTTTCTTAACTTATACCTTTTTGCTTATTTATATTAAGAAACGACTGTGCAATTTTTCGCATAAAGCTTAGTATGCTGTAGAAGCGAAAAGAAATCTTCCGTAAGAAATGCATTGCGTTTTTGGCAGCGAAAAGTTAACGAACTCTTTTTTTCGTTGGTTAGTACGCTGTTGAACCCAAAAATTGTTCAATGCAGCCAAGTTCACAACTATGATTGGAGAGTTAAAATGTCAAAAATTTCGCTGTTCGTATATTAGTAAGTATTTTAGTGTTCGTATATTCATGTTCAACTTACAACAAATTTATGTTCAACTAACACATTCAGCAAACATGTTATGATAAGTATGTGTTAGTGTTGAGTCTACACCAAAATTTCGCGTGTAGAAATAAATGCCTACAAATTTTCGTCCCTACAGCATACTAAGCTTAAAAAAGGAATTCTAAAGATTTAAGAAATTAACTATCAGACTCAGTTTATTTTATTTTTTATTTTAAACACAAAACAATTGTTATTTTCCAACTGGAAAAACTACTGGAAAATTTAGAAAGTTTGGTGTGCATTTTCCTTTTTTTTTTACAAATTTGATTTCCATATGCGAAGTGCAAGTAAACTTTTTAACAGTAACCAGTAAATTGAGTTTAAAACTAAAAAACAATTTTTGATTGTGAAAAAAACAGTGATTAAATTATTTCTTCATTAAAAAAAGCTCGGTAAATTGTTTAACTAATATTTTTTAGTGGTGTCAATCTTAAAATTTAACATGTTTTTCAAAATTCCAAAGTTTAAAAAAACCTTTTAGTCGAGATGTGTATATTAAAATGTTTGTATAAATTACTCTCGAGTAACACCGGGCATATCAGCCAGTACTATTAAAATTTAAATATTTTGTGTTTGTTGTATATTGCAAAATATTTTTAACCCTACAACCCATGTCTTGTTTTTTGTTACTTTAAGCTATTTGGGGTTCCTCTACACCCCCACTAACTTTAAAGTGGCATTTCGTTAAATTTAGAAACAAATGATACAAATATATTCTTTTTTATTCATAGTTAGTTCATTTTCAAATAATAACTAAAAATAGAGCACAAAAATCAGAGCTATAGTGAAAAAATGCATGTTATAAAATGTTCCACAAAGCAAAATACAGCCACATTTAATATTTAATGGGGTTCCTACGCACCCCATATAGGTTCTAGGGTTAAGTTCTTTACACGTGTTGAAAATATAATGTGGTTTACTCTTTGAGGATATTAAATGTGGCTGTATTGTGGCGAAAATTTACTTCTGCTTCTTTTTGCGGTAATTGGCAAGAGTTTGGATATTTTTAGGCTTTTTGGGTTATTTTTTTTAACTGTGAGATTTTTGTGGTATTTTTTTAATATCATTGGTATTTGTCATAGTTTATTTTGATTGCTGTGGTATTTTACATTAAAAAAATTCCAATGGGAATTTTTGAGGGAATTTTAAAATTTAAATATGGGAAAAAGGGAATTTGTGTGGTAATTTTGGTGTTGGACACCAAGTAAAGAAATGGTTTTCTGCAGCATTTTTGAGAATACATGTAGTAATTTTATAAAATCTAACAACAAAAATTCATGCCATTATTAGCCTGTTCTTTTCAATACAGTGGCACTTTAAAATTCTTTTAACTTTACAACGGCATCTTATGTTCCGCATCAAAAAAAAAAAAAAAATAAAAAATACGCGATTAGGTGCGCCTACGGAATTCCGTACATATACCTTAAATGTTTAAAATTAATTTTGATAAGGCTGTAGAATCTCCACAACTTTTTTATATATTCTAAGCTTCAGGAGATACTTTCTTAAGAACCCAAAATAATTTTTTTTTCAGCGTCACTGTATTTACTTTAACTATTTTTTTGTAACAGTTGGTAAGAACTCACTCTAAATTAATATGTGCATGCTTCTCATATTTGATACCTTATAAACATGACGTTTTGCGACTATAAAAGGTCTCCGTTTTACAGATATTTTCTAAAATTTCCTATAAAGCTTCAGTAATGAACATAATAAAACTATTAATCTTCTTCATTTTGATGTCAATTACTGCTGTTTTATCAGTTAAAATTGAACCTCGCATCGTTGGTGGAAGGGATGCTAATCCTACTGATTTCAAGTATTTCGCTAAAATTACAACTAAAAAAATAATAAAAAATAAGAATAAAGTTACGCGTTGTGGAGGTTCTGTGATCGACAAGAATTGGATTTTGACTGCTGCACATTGTATTATAGATGGGTTCGTAAATAATTTGTATTTGTAAATTTACAGCTGTATGAAATAATAGCTGTTTATAATGATTAATAATTATTTGTTTCTATAGAATCACATTTACAGTTGAATTAGGGCTCAAAGAGGATAATACCTATTCAAAAGTACTGACTTCCAAAACGGCAATCCCTCACAAATCTTTCTCATATGAGAAAAAGGTTAACGATGTTGGATTGATTAAAGTTCCAACCATCGAATATGGCGACTTCATTCAAAAAATACCATTGTCTAATAAGGAAGCTTCTTCATTGGCTGGTAAAGATCTAACTTTAGTCGGATTGGGTAAGATAAGTAGTGATCTTCGTCCTGCCACTAAGCTGCAACGCACAACTTTGAAAGTTGTGTCTACCAATGAATGTAAAAAGATTTTTAAAGTTTTTCGAGATGACCAACATATATGTGCCTTCCATCCAAAATCGAACTCCTGTATACAAGACTCCGGCGGCCCATTGGTTACTGATTCTGGTGCGAATGCAGTACAGGTTGGAGTGGTGTCATTTGGAAAAGAAAAATGTACCCCTGGCATACCATCTGTTTATGTTAATGTAGCCTTCTTCTTGCCATGGATTAAAAGTGAAACTAATATTTCATTTTAACTGAAATAAAGTTGATAACAATTATTAATGAAGTTATCGGCCTCTTTATATTTATTTTATAATTCTATGTCGTAGGCTTTGGTCGTATAAATTTAACACAAGTTTTAAAGTTCAAGAAAAGTGGAGAAATAAAATAAATTAGACATTTGTTAAAACCTACTTATTAATTAAATATATATATTAAGAAACAGCTTCGTTCATCAGACGAAAATGTGTTTTTGATCGGAAAATGTAAAAAACAACAAATGCAAAATTACTGTCTAAAAACAACTGCTTCAGTTTTTTTACAATGTGCGTTACGAAAAAAAAAACCATTACTGAAAAAACTCGATTAGTGTTCGACGAAATTTTACCCTTCTGAAAGAGAGCTCGAATTCTAATGCCTACACTCAGAAAAAAGTTCCTATCTTTTTGTGATAAAAAATTTTTCTATTTTCGATTATAGCAATTTTCTCCATTCCAAATAAAATTTTCTTCAATTAGAATAAATTTTCACATATTCGAAGAAATATTTCTTCACTTGTGGGAAATGAAAATATTTCATGTCTCTAAAAATGATAAGTATTTTTCTCGCACTAAAAAATTCTCATTTTTAGAGAAAAATTTATAGAAAATAAAAAATTTTCTCTTTTGTAGATAAACACATCACTATGCGAAATATTTTCTTCAATAAAAACAAATCCTTTCTCAAAAATAAAAGAGTCCTCTTCTCTAAAAATTATATCTTTTCTTATATTGAACAAAATTAAATTGGTACGATAAAAAATAGAAAACGTAAGATCGATTGAATGATGTTGTGAAAGTAAGTATTGCTTATTCTGCATATTATGACGATTGTTCCTTCAAAAGGAATTTAACATAACTACCCACAGCTATGTTACTTATTATCACTGATTCCTTGGATGCATTTATAAAAACGTTTTTCAGAAGAAATTTCTGGAACATTTATAAGAGGTCTCGAAAAACAATGCCATAACAATAAATTTAACAAACTTTTAACTATTTAAATATTTTAAATATTTGTAATTTGCGTAGAACTGAATTAAAACAAATGTTTCACAAAAAGACATTTTTAATCGTAATTAATTGTCAAGCAGATATACTTCTCTGTTTCAGAGATAAGTGTACACTATAAAGAAATGTGTTGCACCAATATTAAGAAAATATCTCTCTTTTGAAGAAAGTGTTCTTTTTTTGTGAGAAACTATGAGCGCAATTTAAAGAAAAGATTTATTAAAATTAAATAAATATTTCTCTGTTTTCGGGAAAAATTAACACAATAAAGAAAACGTTTGAGCCTGTTATAAAGAAATATTTTTCTGTTAAAGAGAAGGTGTCTTTATTGATGAGAAAATATTTCTCTTTTTCATGGAAGCTTTTTTCCATTTTTAGTGAATTTTTGGGATCACATTTAGAGAAAAGCATTCTCTGGAGCAAAGTCAATACCATTTTTCTTTAAATATGATGCCTTTTTTCTCATATTTAGATAAACTTTTTTCTGAGTGTATATTAGTTTTCTTGTATTTGATACAAGGATATGTGATGTAGGACAAAGATCTAAGTTTGGTTTATTTTTGTACGTACTTAATCGATAGTTTAGGTTTAAAAATCAGCAGAGATTTAATTTTTCGCCATAACTTCACCATTCCCAAGAAAACATAAACAGTTTTTTTATCTAACGAAAGCTATACACATGATGTAAAATTTTTTTTACGGTATTTCGTCGATATCATGAGGAGCCTTAAACCGCAATTGTTTCATATTCTGTTATTTATGACTAACTTAATAACTTTTTTTTTTAAATTTTAATTTTGTACAATAAAGGGCTGTTGTTTTAATCGAAGCTTTTCACGCCTCGTTTTGTGATTTGCTTGAGTGAAATCTCAATTACAACACTTTTTTCCGACAATGTTTTCTTAGATATTGATGTTCCTTTCTGCTTGCGTCTATTACAACAAGAGAATATAATATTGAAAATATTTTTGTCTATGGGATATGGGATAAGGGACAAAAATAGAAGGAATAATCTTAGGTACATAAATTTAGCATGTGTCATTATTTATAAATATAAAACGCTACACAAATTTTTTTAAGATCGCCCTCGCAGTTCGCCCACCACCCATACAAAATTAACAATAAAAGTGCAATGTCACGAGTTGTAAAAAGTATTAGAAAGTAAATTAACGATTTTTTATCACCTATATTTATATTAATATCATACAAAAATTTCATTAATATACGCCACGCCCTTTGCTAACCTCCCATACACAATGAAGAATAAAAGTACAATATCTTCAGGTGTAGAAAGTATAAGGAATAAAATTAATTAACTTTTTATTCACTTGATTTACATTATGACCGTATAAAAATTTCACTAACATCTGCCACGCCCGTTGCCCACCTCCCATACAAAATGAAGAATAAAAGTTTAATATCTCCAGTTGAAGAAAATATAAGAGAGGAAATTCACTTGCATATTTTTAACTGGTTTCACTTAATTATCATATAATTATTTTATTCAAATTAGCCACGTATGCATAAGGTTTAATAATTAAAAATATTTTTATTTGACTGTCATCAGAATAATTCGTAGATCACTCGACACAAAGTTAGAGAAATCGAGATCAGAAAAAAAAATCAATTGTGTCATCATTCGTTTCATGATCTGTATTCAAAATGAATTCATTGATTTCACTATCATTCTGATTTTTTTAAAAATTTTTCTAACAAAAGATATAAAGGGATCTGATGAAAATCGTAACTCACGGAATAGATCTATATTGCATAGTTCTCAAATTCTTTTACGGGTATGATTTCAGCTAATTTTTTTAACTCTTTTTGACTAGCTTCTTAAGTAATAAAAATTATATTTAAACCTAAAACCTTCACTTCAGTTCTTACTTACGGGGGTCTTTACGTTCGAAAATGACAGCGTTAAATTACTGAGAGTAAATTGTAACCAAACTTAACAATTCTAGTGAATGTTGTAGTCAAAACTCTTACAAACAATTTAAGATGAACTACGATGAAATCAGATGCGCTTAACTCGAGAAATACTCGCCCTGGCTGCAGACCACTTTTTTTAGACACCACCTAGCAATAAGAAGATGCATTAGTATTAAAACAAATTACAGTTTTTAGGATAAAGATTTTTGTATTATTTACGTATAAAAATTTCAAGTCTCTATGAATTATTGTCTTTGGACAATAAAGCCTTAAATTCAAGCCTTTTTTTGTCTCAAATGTGGAATGTCACCCTGTCAAGTATTGTATTTTTTGGAATGCGATTGGCGCTCATTTTCGTCAAAACATGCTTTAGAAAAGTGGTCATAAAATCCTTATTTGAAAGTAGTCTAAGACCAAATTTTGGGAATGTATTAAGAAAGACATACTTTAAGACATACTTAAGAATAAAAACATATCAAAATTCTTTTATTTTGTAATTATGCTTGAAACAATGAAAAATTTGTAATTTTTTCATATAAACAGGTCATAAAATCTTTAGTTTTTACTTTCGGCTTCCCAAATTTTGAAGATATGTTGAGAAAGAGTTCTTTTAAGACATACTTAAAAATAAAAAATAAAAAATAAAAAATAAAGTGCTCTTTTTTTGATTACATTTGAAACTTTATGAAATATTTGTTATTTTTTCATATAAATTTGCGCATTTTCATCAAAAATTGCTGCAGGGAACACGTCATAAAATCGTTTTTATCTTCAGCTTTTCAAATTTTAAGAATGTGTTTCGAAAGAATTCTTTTAAGACATACTACAAATAAAAAAAAAATGTTCTTTTTGTTTGATTTCGTTTGAACCTTTATGAAGAATTTATTATTTTGTCATACAAATTTACGCATTTGCGTCAAAACATGTCTTAGAAAAGAGGTCATAAAATCCTTATTGTTATGTGGTCTTCATTCATATTTTAGGAATGTGTTAAGAAAGGCATGTTTTAAGACATACTTAAAAATAAAAAAAATATGTTATTAATTTAAATTGTATAGGAGCATTCCACGGTCAGGTACAGACAAATTCAACTATTGTTTTGAGTTTATTGTACAGCCAATTCGAAATTTACACATTGGAAGTGAAGTCCTTTTGTCTAATTAAATAGAGTACATTCTGTTTAACGGAATTAACAGCTTTGTTTAAATTTTATTAAATGCAAGAGAAAAAAATAAGACAACTACTGTCACGTGTCGGACGGGTCCAGTCAACCAACGTTGTGTTTGATTAAAAATTTTAGCGAAACTAACTAACATGGGGAAGAGGTATTTGAAAGCCAAATTTTTATTACTCACAAACATGCTTTCGGCGCAAAGAGATTTAAATAAAGTCCACAGTTTTTTATATAATATTATATTTATAAAGCGTCACGTGGAGACAAATCACTTCACGTGCCTGACAGACTGACAATGTTGTAGTTTAATTGGGTAATTAAGTAATGACATAGTTAAGTAATTATATGATTTAGTAATTTAAAAAAATATATTTAATTTAATTGAAATTTAATATATTTTTCTCTCTTTGCATCAACTTTTTTTTCATTATCTTTAGCCAATGCCTTCCAATTTTACTAAAACAAAAAAGGTAACGAAACATTTACTAAACATTTACGAAAAAGAAAAATTACATTTGTAAAACAGTACAGACGATTTTATCATCATATTAAATTCGTTTATATATAACCTGCTTAAATTAATAAAATAAAAATGTTTCTCTTAGATAGCTAATATCATGAAATAATAAATTTAAATAAGTTTTCATTTTTTGGTCATGGTTGAATTTTTTGTGGAATGTCGCCATATAGAAACTTAGTTTTTTTTATTTCTAGGACCTTTTTTTTGGAATATTAAAATTTTTAATTTATATATCATAAGTTTTTTTTTAGCTAGAACTTGTAAAATATATTTTCGCCAAAGTTTCGCATATGAGTTTTACTAAAATTTTTAGTATTTTGGAAAATATTCAGTACAAAACTATAAAAACTAAAATTTTATAAACTTCTTAAGGCAGAATATAAAAACCATAACTATCACAAATAGAAAGATAACAAATAATCCTATTAGTTTTACATAATTAAGACGTCTTATTAAATAACTCTTTTAAGCAGTTAACCTAAATTAGACATTAACTAAATCGTTCTGAAGTCGTTTTATGCAAAAGAATTTTTTTTTTTGCTGATTGGAATATATTTAGAAATTTTTCATTTTCACGGAAAAATAGCCATTATTGATACAATTGTTAAAAATAGTGGATGAAAAACTAAATGCATAATTTGAAAATTATAAGAATCATTAGATCTTCATCAGTGGATGAGTGCGAAGATGTTTACTCTTTTATTATAATATTAATTTCAGAGCCAACTGTGGCTTTTATTAAAAAAACTCTTTTTGAATTGCTTAATATATATAGAAATTGGACCTGGCGCAAAATTTTATTTCGGAATTTTTGGTTGCGGGTAGCGGCTAAAGTATGACATTTGATGACAAAATCAGCGTCCTTAATCCTCCAGAATACGTTGTACTGAGGAAAGCTACAGTTTCTAAAATATCGTCATAAATTTGATGTCAAAATAAAGGGAATTTTTCAAAATCTACTGTTTTTAAGAAATATCACCATTCTAAAATACTATATTTGCAGATGTTACATAAAAAAATGCTTATTGTAGGGTATCCGTACACGGAAAAAACTGTTTGCTAAATTTGTATTGTAGCTAAGTAAAACTTGTGTTTGAATCTCAGCTACTTCAAAGTTATGCGAGATTTCAGCAAAAACTAATGAAACTTTGCTATTCCAGTAATAATAATAACCAATGTTTAATAACTAATAATTTAATGTTAATAGCTATTTCACAACAAAAATATGCTAAATTTCAGCAAAAACTGAACAAAATTTGAAATTCCAATTTATAAAAACTTAGCAAATATTTGCTTAAATTAAGTAAAAATTAGCTTTTGCAGTTTATAATAACTTAGCAAAATTGTGCTTGAATTTAATAAAATTATGTGGCCAAGTAAAAATTTGGCGGTCGTAGCATAGTGGGTAGAGTGCGTGGCACGTAAGCTAAAGAACCGTGGTAGCCCGGGTTCATTTCCAGCTCAGATAGAAAGTTTTTTCAATTGAATTAATTTTTCTGTTCGGTCGCCGCCTCTCTGCAGACAATGGCAAACCTCAGAGAGTAAAAATTGCCACGTAAAGCTTCTTGCGAACATAAGCCGTTCAGAGTCGGTATCAAACACGTAGGTCCAGTTCTCGATCATTTGTGATCAAACATTTAATAAACGCACAACGCAATTGATCAATAGAAGCTAGGTCAAAGTCTTTCCAAGGGCTGAAATGGCCAGTTTATTTTTTTAACTTAGCAAATATTTGCTTGAGTTTAGTAAAAATGTGCTATTTCAGTTTATAAAAACTTAGCAAATATTTGCTTGAATTTAATATTATTTTGCTTTTTCTTAAATACATGAGGAGTGATTTCAATTTAGCAAACTTTTTTTAAAATCCCAGCGTGATTGGGCAAAGGTTTGGCTGATTTGCTTTTAAGCAAAACAATTGCTTGATTCTAGCAAAATATTTATCTTCGTGTAACAGATAGCGAAAAATGTCTGTAATATTTTTTGTACATTTCAGCAATGTCTAAAATTTCTTCTTACACCGTGTTCTTTCATCTTTTTTAGTTAAGCTTTTATTTAAGAAATTATCTATTAATTAAATACTTTGGGCGATTGCTTCACCAGATCCATTTTCCACTATAGGAATTGCAATTAATTTTTTTACATTATAACATGTGAGGACAAGATCCAAACGTTCAATCTCATCTCTAGCAGAAATTGCAGAAAGTATCGAAATTCCATTACTTCCGCCTCCTATTGAATCCATCGGAATTGTCACTTTATCTCCTACTCAGTTGCGATAGTAAGCTGCTATCAAATTCAACGTTTGTTGCAGCAAATTATATTATCAAAAATGTTATATTGCAAATATATCGAACATTTTTAGTCAAATCCTAAGGATTTATTTGCTTGAAACTTTTCTTTCCATTGCTGTTCGTTCTCGAGTCATTGCGCCTTTCGTCATTTTTTTTTTTTTTTTGAAGTGAAAACTTCCTTAGGCGCGTTGAACGATTTTGGTAGAGGGTAAATCATTGGTTTGCATCATCGTATTTTTCCAAGGAAATCGTCCACAATCGGCCGCAAGCTCACAAAGAAATCACTTGGAAACTCCTGAAATTAATGCATATAATCTGTTTGTTAGTATAAAAATACTTAAGTTAGGTTGCAATAAGATGTTTGCAACCAAAACTTATTATTACTTCGGTTTATATTGGTATATATATGCCTTTAAAGTTTGGCAATTTCTTCAGTTGTTGTATTTGTCTACATTTTTGAAAAATTTGCTTTTACTCAAACAGCTGCTATTCACGGTGAGATTTAAAAATGTCGATCTTCTTCTCTTTCTGCTTTTTTCTGCTGGAACTTCGTTTGCAAACCAGAAAAATAATGTATGGATTGAGTGTTTTAACATTTTAATCTTTGAGTTGTGATAAAGGAATATGTTGAACATTCAAATAATTACATGCATGCTCTTATTTTATTACATATCGTCAAACAAAGTTTGACAATTTTCATACTTGTTGTATTTGTCAGTGGCGTTTTATTTTCACCACTGCGGCATTTTATATTCAGAGTTGTCAACTATGGCTGTGTGTCAATCGGAAAGTTTTCAGTCGTGGTAGGATAGAAAATATCAAGTTGAATAAAATTTGTGTGTGTTGTTATAAATTTGTCTTTTTTGCTGTGTCAAATGGACGATGAAATTTTGACAATTACAAATTTTTACGTTTCATATTTCGGTCGTGTTTTAGCGCAAATATTTTATTTTATTTTATTTGCATTTTATCAGTTTGCGACATATTTAATTCGAGAGCTTGTACTTGCAACATATTTCGTAAGCTTGTAATATTGTAAACTTAAAAAACTTAAAAAATAACAAATTAATGAAAAAAAATGAACGAAAGTGCTTGAGTTTGTGTCTGCCTGTGTGTGGGCCAACGGTCTCCAACATCACCAAGTGCAGCAAAGTTAAATTGGCTTTCTTTGCTGGCGAGCGTCCTCCAAGTGCCACCACCAGCAAGTGCAGCGCAAAATTTGTTGCTAGCCAACATCCTCTAAGTGCCATCACCAGTAGCACAAGCAAGTGCTAAGTGCTTGCTAGCAGGCAAACAGAAAATATAGCATGCAAAGTGCTGTATATTTTACGCCGTCAATTCGGTTCATCCCCTCTAACGCTGCGCAACCGCTGGGATCTTCTAATTCTCTTTGCGTTGTGTTTGTAAATTTGCTAAGTAGTTATTGTTGTACAGTAAGCTTTAATTTTTTGTGAATGCTTATTTGTAGCTACAGTCAGCATATGACATCGAACTAATTTAAAAAACAGTTTATACGTATGAATTAAAGAATATATATAATATTGGTAAATCTATTTGTTTTTAGTAAAAGTATATATATAAAAACTATATATATATATGTATTTCCGATACGGTAACACTTTAACTAAAAACAAATAGATTTACCAATATTATAAATATTCTTTAATTCATACGTATAAACTGTTTTCTAAATTAGTTCGATGTCATATGCTGACTGTAGCTACAAATAAGCATTTTGTGAAACGTTTGCCAATACCAATCAAGCTGCCCACACGACCTTCTATCCGTTGCAATGACACCTTTTCCATATGGAAAATTTTCTTGCCGGCAAGTCGACGGTTTATTCTTGTATTTTGTATAATGAGGAAAACTCGATCTTTTGGGATGATCATAATGTCAAGTGCGTTAATGTTTGCAATATCGAACAAAGAGCCAAAATTGTTCTTGAAATCATTTACGATTTTGTGTTGACTCGGGCATGAAGAATCACAACCTTTCTGCGCATTTTTTAAGACCTCATATATTTCTTCAACACTTTCGCAAAACATGTTCTTTTACTACACTCAGAAAAAAGTTTCTCGGAATTTTAGAAAAAACTCATCATATTTAGAGAAAAATGGTATTGACTGTGCTCCAGAGAATGCTTTTCTCTAAATGTGATCTTAAAAATTCTCTAAAAATGGTAAAAAATTTCCATGAAAAAGAGAAATATTTTCTCACCAATAAAGACAACATCTCTTTAACACAAAAATATTTCTTTATACCAGGTTTAACCCTTTTCTTTATTGTGCCAATTTTTCCCGAAAACAAACAAATTTGTATTTGATATTAATTAATATTTTCTTTCTATTTCGTTTATAGTTTCTCACAAAAAAAGAACACTTTCTTCAAAAGATAAATATATTTTCTTAATAATGGTACGACACATTTCTTTATTGCGTACATTTTTTTCTCTAAAACAGAGATGTATATCTTCAATAACGATAAAAAATGTCTTCTTGTGAAGCATTTGCTTTGATTCAGTTCTACGCAAAATAAAAGTATCAATATGGTATTGTGATTCTGTTGTTAAAACTTAGTTTAAGGTATGTCAAGAGGTAGAGGTAGAATTATATTTATGGCATTGTTTTTCGGGACCCTTTATAAATATTCCAGAAATTTCTTATTCCAGAAGTATCAATAACTCGCTCACACGATTTCTATTTTTTTTTTCGTACCTAATACAATATAAGATAAATATATCGGTTAAAGGTAGGAAGACTTCTTTATTTTTGAGAAAGGATTGGTTTTTTTTAATAAAATATTTCGCATAGTGAATATGAATAGAAAAATGAGAATTTTTTAGTACGAGAAAAATACATACTTATCACTATTAGAATCATGAAATTTTTTCATTTTCCACAAGTGAAGAAATATTTCTTCGAATATGTGAAAATTTATTCTAATTGAAGAAAATTTTAATTGAAATAGAGAAAATTGCTGTTATCGAAAATAGGGAAATTTTTTAAAAATAGAGAGAAAAGTTATGAGTTTTTTTTGGGTGTGGTTTCTGGAATAGAGCTAAATTTAAGTGGATTTGTTTGCTTTGAATTTTTTCCATCGTGATTAACGATCTATCCCTCCGAACTTCCTACAGTATTGTATACCTAAAAAAGTAGAGGAAATGTTTTTTACAGTAGATTGATTGCCCCTTAAAAAATATGAGAACAAGTGGCTTTATCTCTCACCAACGACAACTATCCCAGTGTGCCAAACGGATCCGTTACGAATCCGTAACGAACTCACTTCTTCGTGCATTTTGTCCGAAACGGATTGCGTTTCGCATCCGGAACGGATCCTTTTTCGTATGAAATTCCTCTATCCGTTACGGACTTCAGTTACGAATCCGTTTCGGGCTTCAGATACGAATCCGTTTCGGACTTCAGATACGAATCCATTTCGGACTTCACATACGAATCCGTTTCAGACTCTTTTTTTAAATAATGCGAACTCGCAACGGACTCGTTTTTTAAAAATAGTTCTGATTCAAAAAGGGACAATAATGTTTATGTATGTTCAACATTTTTTTATTTTTTTGCTAATTCAGTTCTTTCATTCTACATATTACATTTTAAAGAAGGAAATTTAAAATTATATCAATGTATAAAAAAAATAAAAATAACAACAAAAATAAGTACACAATTGTATTTCGTATCCCTAATCTACTGAAAATAAAATAAGAAATTGTGAAACAAATTCAAGACTGTCTTTTATGTTAACGTTGTGGAAATTTTTTTGAAGGATTCGTAACGGGTTCGTAACGGGTTCATCGAAACATAAGATTCCTCTCAAAAATACGAATTGCTTTTTTCATTTTTTCGGATCCGCCTCGGACTCAGAACGGACTTCAGGAACGAATCCGAAACGGACTTCAGATACGAATCCGTTTCGGACTTCATATACGAATGCGTTTCAGACACTTTTGGCGGATTCGTAACGGGTTCGTAACGGGTCCGTCGAAACATAAGAAAGCGCAGTGCGTACTGACGGACTCGTAACGGGTTCGTAACGGATCCGCATCCGTTTTTGTGCACATTGGGATACTACTACTACTACTACTACTACTACTACTACTACTACTAGTACAACAACTACACGGTAAAAATCTTGTACTAAATTTTAAACTTTTTGGGATTTCCTTTAAGACAACACCAAAAAAGATTACTTTTTAATCCAAAGAAAAGTTTCAAATTTTCTAATACAAAAACGATTACTTTTTAATCTTCTCAAAAAAAAAAAAACCAATGTAAACATCAACTTTAAATCAAATTGGACACTTGTGTATCGCAGTTGTTAACGAAGTTTTGCTTATTTTACTTCATTACGTAAGCTTTCGGGAATGTGGGTTCGAGACCCAGCTTAATTTTTTGTATTAAATTAAATTAAAATAAAGTAGAGATTATAAAATACTACACTCTAACAAAAACTCACCAGAATTAACTACAATAATTGCTGGCAACTGATTGCCTACATTTATTGTCGTTTAGTCCCATAGACCAAAATTATAAATATTTATCGCTAAAAATGCGTGAATCCTCTCACCTACAATTATTTCTTTCGCTCTCTTGTAAAAACTCTCTTCTAAAATTATTTCTTCCATTCTTGTCTGCGCTTATAAAAAAAATCTAGAAATGCGTGAAGTCTCTCAAGTAAGTTTTGTACATGGCAACAACAACAACTCTGTATAGAGTCAATAATTCAGCAAAAGGCGCTACTCTTTCCTACTTCAGTAGGCTTGAGTAATTAAGCTGTGACCAATCTACTGTTTAAGTTGTATATAATTCGACACTTGTTCGAATAAACTCTTTGATATCATATGACGTTAAAGCAGAGGTGTTTATTTAAGGGCAAGCGTAAAATACCGCTGCTGGAGCATTTTTAGGACTATCTGAGCGAGAACACGCTGAAATAGTGTGAAAAGTAAAGAAAATATGAATATTTTAAGACTCTCTGAGCAAAAACACGCTGGAATAGCGTGAAAAGTAGAGAATATATAAATTTTATAGCGAAAACACGCTCAAATAATATATATACATATTTTGGAAAAAGACGCTGATTTTCAGACAAAATTGAAAAAACTCACAGCATAGCGTGATTTTTTACAAAATCGTCAATAAATGTCGTGAAATTTCACAACATTTATTGTAGAGATTTTTCAATCAGTTTTTAGAGTGTACTTTTTGGATTAGAAATTCCTTTAATCTATAGTTTGGATTAAAAACTATGTTATATAACTACTACTACTAACACTTTCGTTGCTGCTTCGATGGATATGAGGCTCGTAATTAATATCATCATCATTAGTCTGCTTTTAATTAAGTCCTAGTTGACGGCTGAAATTTTAGCAGCAACCCCAATAACAACAACACAACATCAAAGTTGAAGTTATGTTCTGTTAACTTCTCGAGACCCAGTCAACTTTGCATTTTAAACTTCATCTGTCCCTTGTGTCAAAAACGACACATGGCCTTTTTAAATTTTTTTTCAAAAACCATCAATGGAACAACATAATAAATATTGGACTTTATTTTATTAGCCATTTAAGACATAAAAACAGTTTCACGCTAAGCAAAAATATATTTTATGGATTTTATTATCTCCATCGCGTCTTTGTGCAATAAAAACAAAATAGTGAAAACTTGATAGTGAAAGAGCTTGTTTTCAATTAGAACTAAATAAAAAAAGAATTCCAAGACTAACAAATGACAAATAATAATTAAAACTTGTTTAGCCTTAAAAAATATTGAAATTTTGCACTCAAACCCCATTTTGCGAAATTAACACACAAGGTTCGTCAACATAAGTTTTTTTAAGGAGAAAATGAAGGTTAAGCAAAGTCATTCAAAGCCTCAGTTTTAACATCTTCACGCAACAACGCAAACAATTAAATTGGCTAATTAGACAAAGCAGAGCATTATACTAGTATAAACACACACACACACACACACAAAATGCTAATTTAAGCCATGTTAATTGTTGGCATATTTCGTATTTCAAACATGTTAGATTTGATGTACTTTCATAACCGATTTATATTTGCAACGAAAACGAAAAAAAACATGCATTAACAGTATTTTCGAACTTTCTCACCTAAAGATCATTTTAAAACCAACTAAAATCAGTGGTCTAAAACAATCAAAAGTTAGAAAATCTACCCAAAATAATATAGGTTGGACTCAGGGACAATACAAGATATGCCAACTAACCATGCTTTAACATAGCTGCATTTAATTTAAGTTTAAGCTGCATTTGACCTAAGTAAACATCAACACCACGAAAAACATGGACAACTCTACAGTTGTTATTACCCACCCAGCATTTCTTGAAATTTTTGAGCATAAGAGGGTCATTTTCGACTCTTCTCTGAGATGGTGACAGTCAAAAGTCGCTCATTTTCTGCTCAGAAAAGACTCTTTATTCGGAAGAAAATGGTACCCTACGCGCGACTCTTCTTGACGAATCTTTTTCGAGTCGTTTTTTGATCCCGTAAATACCAAAAGAATTTTTGAAAAACGACTCATTTTCGAGTCAAACAAGCAGTTTGTTTTTGATCAACTGTGAGGAGAAAAAAATATGCTTCCGCACACAACAAGTATTTTGTTTTTGTACATCACCAAGCGGACTCGAAAAGAGTCGCTTAGGTGGTTGTCCACAAAACAATCTTCCAAATGCTGGGTGGGTAAAGGTACTCATGCTGTTACTATATACTTTGTTCTGCTGAAATGTAATGTAAATACCAAAAAAAAGATGAGTAATTTTTTAATAATTTTTTGGTATTCTCGGGAAAAAAACGACTTGAAAAAGATTCATCAAGAAAAATCACACGTTGGGTACCATTTTCTCTTGAAATAAAATGATATTATCAAAACGATCGCTTATTCGACTGTCACCATCGCGGAGGAGTGTCGAAAACGACTCTTTTTTGTTAAAAAATTTGAAAATATACTTGGTGGGATGAGTCATATTAATTCTTTGCTTGAATATGTTAATGGCAGAGTTTCTGAGTGTGTATTTTTTTTCATATGCTTCCCAGCAAACATTATGACTCTTAAAAGACTCTTTTAAGACTCATATATATGAGCCTTTATCGTCAACATGCGTTCAAAAAAGACTATTTTTTATTACATATTCTTCTGTTCTGGACTTTATAATATGATTCATAAAAATTACTGTTTTACGTCTCTTTTTGGACTAACAAAAAGACACACTTTAGAGTCATATTTTATGAGCACTCATAAAACATACATAAAAAGTATTCTTTTATGACTCCATTTTATGAACACGCATAAAATATGCAAAAAGAGAATTTTCTTATGAGTCTTTTTTATGACCACTTATAAAACACACATAAAAAGTATTCTATTATGACTTCATTGTATGAACAGTCATGAAAAGCTCATAAAAAGGATTCTTTTATGACTCATTATTATGAACACTCATAAAACACTCACATAAATGACGCATTTAAGAGTCATATTTTATGAGCGCTCATAAAATGGTTGCTGGGTTGTTAACTTCTAGCTATTTTGTTGACGTATTGTTATTGTTGTAATTTTTGTTGATAACTAGCCTTAAAAAAAAAAAACTAAACACAAGCTTACACGAACATCGACAACATCAAAAGTTTAGAAACAATAGCACCAACTAACATTATATGAAGCTATGTGTGTATGTAATAAACAAAATGTGCTTAAACCTTTTCTATAAGCTCTGAGTTTAAGCAGCTGGTAAACATTTTTATATCCTTTTTTGCTACATAATTAATTCATCTATTGAAGTTGTTGATACAACAAAAAGACAACAATAGTTGGTGGGTAGGGGAAAAACCCCTTTTAGCTGTGTCTGAGACTTAAGTTTTTTTTCTATTTAAGTAGGCGCTACCTTGGTTAATAGTGCTCAAAACAGGAATAGTGTGTTTTTTCGGATACCAAAATACATTTATTTTAACATTTTCGGAATGTTTAGCATCGTTAAAATACTCTCAGAAAGTTTTAAGTCAATTGAATAAAAATTGCTGTAGTTATAAGCACAAACGTCCGAAGAAAACTATACTGTACCTTAGTAATTCTAAAACTTTAAACGCGTTTTTCTCAAAAAGTGCTGCTTGACAGCACTGTGGACAGCATTTCTCGAAAACTATCCTAAGGATCGCTTCCAAATTTTATGCACTTGTTAAGAAATGCAATTGGTACTTTTGAAAGTTCGATTTTTTTTTTTAAGTGAAATACTATTTTTTAAAAACATAAAACAATAGATTGCTCAGTATCTGTACTGTAATCCTGCTATAATAATTACTATTTGTTAACCAAAAATTAAAAAAATTTACTGCAAAAGTTAAATAATTATAATGTTGAAGAAAAACATTACCTGAAATAAACAGTCGCTTTAAAATAAAATTTTAGATCAGAATTTTTCTTCGCTTAAAAAACTTTACTGGATCCTTAAGAATTAGGTCAAAACTTTTACATGAACATTTGGATCAAGAAAAAAAAGTATAGCACTACTGTTACACAGTACAAAAGCGAAACTTCATAAAATGAAGAAAAGTAGAGATTTTTGTGAAAGAGGCAGAGCAAGTTAAAAACCGAAAATTAAAAATCTTAACCAAAATAAAAAACCAAGCTTTGATCTAAACCAAAAAAAAAAAAAAAATAACCCATAACCGTATAAGGTATAAACCGAAGAACAAATTAAAAACTTTATTAATGAGCTTAAAAAATAAATGTGAGAGAGTGTTAAGTTTTAACAGAGAACTATTAGAACCTGACACTAGAAAACAGCTATATTAAAAATGACCAACGGCCAATCATCACTATCGGTGTACAACGAGGGAATTTAATACAAAAATTTTCTTAATATTACCAACTTCAAAACTATTCAAAATTAAACAAAAACACACAGAAAATGCTTCAATATAAAAACTACAAATACATTGAATAACAATAAAAAAAAAATCAAAAGCCTATAAAACATATATCTTGAAAAAAATTAAAAAAAATCTAAAATTTTAACTACAACACTTTTATTATAGGAGACTATGTATATACACTTGTACTAATAGTAAAAGATAGAGAAAAAGATTTGTCGCATTTTAATATATATGATAATTTAATGGTTTTTTAATAAAATAATTTAAAAATTCAAAAACTTTATGTACTAAAAAGTTCACTAAAAAATATACGTTTTTATTTACACCAATACATTTTATTACATTACATTATTATTTTATTTGATTACATGTCACATTATTTTGAATTATTTTTGTAATTGTTTTGAATTATTATTATGGAAATTTATTAATGGAACTGTTAGTTTTGATATCTAAAATAGCAAACGTATATTACATATCATCGATATATCTAGCAAATACTGCATCATTAGATGTCCTTTATCGTATTTTTGAAATATTTGGATCGCTTATCATTCGTAAATTATATTTAACAAAAAGACATTGTTTAAATGCCTGTGAATATTTAAACAATTGGTACCTTGTGATAAGTTTCGCCCAGTTCAATGGAGTCTGCTCGTGCATCACTGGCATCACTGGCTGCCAGATTGAGTGACCAATCGTCTTATGAGCTGAAAGGGAAAAAAGGAAGCATTTTGCTTGGTCGTACAAATAGAAGTGAATTTTCAAATGGAGAACTAAAGGCATTATTCTGGTGATTTGCAATTGTAAAATAACATACAAAGCAGTTTTATAATACTTTTTTTAACACGAAGTTGGAAAGTTCAAAAAATGTCATATAAATATTTCTTGTTCAGTCCTTTTTGTGTGTTGACAGTTTTGTTAAGTAGCTTTCGATATCATTTTATACTGAGAAATTCTTATAATTGCAATTGTCAATTTCTAGAATTAGTTGATAATTATTAGTATTAATAATAACAAATATATTGCTATGTATATTGTTTTTTTCAAATAATTCCCAGTGGAGAATTAATGTATCCTTCTTCGAAGACGTCTTTCAAAACAGCACTATGTCTTCGAGGACAGATCGCTCCAATCCAATAGCTGTGCTCGAAGACCACTTTGAACAAGTTAGCCAAAAGATTTGCAAGACTATTCTTCGCCATGTCTTCGACGACGGATGGGATCCACGTACTGCCAGTATTTAAGCCAGTATAAAACCAGTACACCTCTGCTTGTGATCGCGCTCTTTTGCTGTATGCTTTCCACTCTCCTTCATGGATCGATCCGTCTTGGAAGCCAGATTTTCTGCTTTCTAATATATATTTAAAAAATTTTAAAAAATTTTTTGGACAAACATTTCATACGATTTATTTTGCTACTGAATTTATGAATGCAGGTCAACAAAAAACCCGTATTGTTACTCTGTTGTCTTCAATGTCGATTTCAAAGACAACGTCTTCGAAGTCCACTTTTGCCACAGGGTTTGTATGGAAAAAAAATTTTTATCAAATACTTAAGTATTAATTTAGAGCTCATAGCTTTTAAAACAGATTCTTTACAATAATTCATTCAGTTATAATAACTTTTGTATGCTTATGTTTACGAACATGTGATATTCTATTTAATACTATAACGAATTATTTTGCATACAATTTTATATCTAAATAAAGTTATGTTTGAAAGATATTTTATAGAATTTACAAAATTGTAAAAGGGAAAAAAGGGAACTTATGTGTTTGTGGGAAATTATGCATAAATATACTGGCAGCACTGTGTCTAGCATAAAATAATCTGTATGTATATGCATACTTTCAGGCTGAACATTTTTCAGGACAGTTTGAGCGATATAGGTGCAGAGCAGTATGCTTGTCTTTTATGTATTAAGATTGTTATCTGGTGCAAAATATCTTCAGTTAATACTTAATATTGAATAAAGCAACCAAAGAAATATTTTTATTTTATATTCTCTTGGTGTAGCAGACGCAAGCAAAAAGCAACAATAATTCTAAGAAGGAGGTGTATGGAAAAAAGAGTCTTTTTATGATTTCACTCAAGCAACTCACAAAACGAGGCGTAAAAAGCTTCGCTTCAAGAAATTAAAAAATTTTGTGATAAAAATACTCATTACCACTAAAATATAGAAAAATTATTGGTCTTCTATTATTTTTGTTTCTTTTTCACAATTTTATTCAAGACTTTTAATTCTCTTTTTCTGTGAGCTTAATTTGAAAAATACCAAACATTTCTTGAATCCAGTTGCTTAGAAAAATGAGAAATTAACATTTTCATATGTATCTATTTCAATTCTTTAGACACTTGAAAAAATTTTTTCTACAGAGATCTGCTTTAAAAAAAACGTATTCAATTTATTCAAAAACAGCATAGATAGGCAATCAAGTTCACACGCACGTAACAAATATCGGTTTTTAATAATATACTTATATTAAAGTTTTAGTGTGGACTCAAAAAACCAAGTATGAAATTATCTTATGCCCTACCAGGTCTACAACTTCCACTATGTCACATGCCAAGTTTTTCGAATTTTTATCATTTTGTTACACCGTGTAATTATGGACTACTTGAACTTGAATATAATTATTTAATTATTCCATAGAACTCATTTGCATGTTATAGTTTTCTTGATGACAATTAAAGGACAGCACAACCTTCTGTCCCTGTGTCTTAACAACTTAATGCCCATTTATTAATTGTCAAAAAATCATTGCAGGTTTTTTACATGTGGTGACAATTTTTATAGTACAACAAAAACAACTGCAAACAATATTTTCTGAGTGATTTACAGTAGATTGTCCAATTAAAAAAATATGAGAGCAAGTTGCTTAACCTCCCGTCAACACCTTCTACTGCTGCTACTTCTTATACTACTTGATGCTCCTAACACTTCCGGTGCTGCTTCGATGCATACGAGACTCGCAATTAATATCATCACCATTAGTCTGCTTTTAATTAAGTCCCAGTTGACGGCTGAAATTTAAGCAGCAACCCCAACAACAACAACAACACAACATCAAAGTTGATGTTTCGTTCTGTTAACTTCTCAAGACCCAGCAAAATTTGCATTTTAAGCAAAGTCATTCAAAACCTCAGTTTCAACATCTTCACGCAACAATGCAAACAATTAAATTGGCTAATTAAGCAGAACAGAGCATTATACTAATAGAAACACACACATACACACAAAATGCATTATTATTTAAGCCATGTTAATGCTGTTATGATTTGTATTTAGAACACGTTATATTTTATGAACCTTCTATATGGATTTAGTATATATGTAATGTTATTAATACATGAATTGTTATATACATTTTTAAACCTTAACCCTTTCGCGATTTTGATACCATATAGCATCATCGGTTTCCAAGACCCCGTGGAACCGCCTAGGCACCATTTATAAATAACTTGTATATGCTATTTTTTATATAAGACTGCTATAGAGATGTTTCATTAAAAAATATTACATTTAATTGCATACAGGACGATAAATTCCATTTTTTATCGAACCATATATTCTAAGTAAACTTTTCACTGAAAAGGTGACATAGCAAATTTACAATTTTTATTGAAAAGCACAAAATGTTGGTAATTTTTTTGATGCAATTATCTTAACCAATAGTTGCTATATTACATTTCTGGATAGTTGAAAAAAATTTTAAATTTAAATTTTAAATCATCAATTTTACTCACAGGTGCTAAAATGTTTGCGCCACTCATACTTTATTCTCTTTGATATATGAGCTGTTCAGAGCATAAGTGGCGTAAGTCCATTTTTTAGGGAAATTGAGTTAAGTACGTAGAAGTGAAGATAAAAATGTAACCTATTTATGAGTACGGGCTAGAAACTCCTAGCTTACGTAATCCCCGAACAAAATGCAATAATTTGTTATTGCTCTGACAAATAACATTATTTTTTCAGAGCACAAGTGGCGTAAGTCCATTTTTGGTAGTTTTGAGAAAAACTCTTAAGATAAATTCCAAGTATGAAGAACTCAGCTTTGCTTATAAGCTAGGTCAAGCATAATTGGAGCTATTCATATCGTAAAAATAAACTAAATAATACACAAAAATGATGCAGAATATTGCTTATTAGTAAAAACATTTGGAATTGCGCCACTGAAAATTATTTTAAATTTCTCGTTTCCGCTGTAGGAAGGATCTAATAGGAGATATTTTTCAATAATTTTTTGATGAGGAATGGCAGCATTTTTACGTAGAAGTTGGACAAAACCACCCCTTAGCGATTATCTCCATTATTAAGGCAGATATAAAATGAATGGACTTACGCCACTTGTCCTCTGAAAATTTTTTAAAATTCCTCCTTTCCTCTGTAAAACTTTAATGGAAAATATTTTCAAGAATTTTTTGATGAGGAATGACAGCAATTTTACATAGAAGTTGCACAAAACCACCCCTTAGCGATTATCTTCATTATAAAGGGAGTTTTGATATACACCTTTTCGAAAATTTACCAGTGCTCCAAATAACGATAACGATAAAAAAAAGATAACGATAACTATGAAAACTTATATTTGTAAAGATTTTTGATTACATTTTTTAATATATTGATAAATATTACACATTATTACATTCTAACTAACTGTGTTTAACTTCAACTGTGAAACTTTTATAAGAATAAATGCATTCTGGCCTGCTCAACTATTCAGAAAATCACAAACGATTAAAACATTTAATCGCACTTCTGAAACTAAATTCAGTCAATAAAAGAAAAGTTACCTTTTGACAACCAATCCAAAAGACTTGAATTTGTTGGGCTTTCAGATTCTCAAGAAGGTGAAATATTGAGAATACCTTTTGAGAAAATAGACGAATTTTGTTAAAAAAAAACTTTTTGGACCCCTCCAGAAGCAAATTTTACTGAGCCGGAAAATCCCAAAAGAAATTTAAAAGTTCCAGTTCAATATTTTCTTGAGTATTTAACTGTTGATTTTGTTGATAAAGTAGCTGATGCTACAAACCAAGCTACGCTTAAAAATAACGGTACTTCAGTTAAATGAAGAAAGGAAGAGTTATACAAGCTTATAGCGCTAGAAATTATGATCGGTACAATTGGCTATCCACGATTGGAGATGTATTGGTCATAGGCCACCGAAATTCCATTTTTTCGTCAAAGTATGACGAGAAACAGATTTCATTCTACTCGTATTAATCTCAAATTTTGGAAAGTTGTTGATTCTACTGATAAGCTTTAGAAAGTCCGTAACATTTAGAACATGTTCACTAAAAAAATATATACAATTCCAAAAGAAGAAAATCTATGCGTGGATGAAATGATGGTTCCTTTTAAAGAAAAAACTGTATTAAGATAATATATGTCCAAAAAAACCCATAAAATGGGGTTTAAAAATATTTTGCCTCTAAAGTTCAACAGGTATTCTATATGGTTTTGAAATTTATCGGGGTAAAAACACTATAGCGGCTGACTCAAAGTTAGGGTTTTGGTCTTATATACTTAGTGATCCATCTCACGAAAACAATTCCAGAAGGAAGTAATTTCAAAATTTATTTTGATGATTATTTCACAACCCTTAATTTAATGGTGTATTTACAGAAAAAATAAATTTGGGCAACAGGTACACTACGAAGCAATGATCGGAAGAGTCCCACTTCAAACCGAAAAAGATTTAAAAAAAGTTAGAGGTAGTTTCGATTACCGCATTGAAAGAAACCATAATGTTATGGCCTTGAAATGGCTTGATGGAGGCATAGTTAACATTGTGTCATCGATTTTTGGCGATGAAAAGGTAAATAAAGTAACACGATTCTGTTTAAAAAAAAAAATGGAATTTCGCAACCTAACATCGTTTCTACAATAAACATATGGGGGCATTGACTAAAAAGATTTTCTTCTTTCGTTATACAGAATTTTTATTAGATCAAAAAAGTGGACTCTTAAAATATTTGACCATTTTATTGATCTGGCTATTTACAACTCCTGGCTAGAATATAAAAAAGATTGTGAAGGTAATCATTTGAAATCAAACTAGTGCATGGATCTATTGGCGCTTCGTAATGATATTGCAGATGGGCTCTTAGCATTATCATCTCAGGCTATTTGTGCTTGAAAACGTGGACGTTCTAGAGTAGCTTTTGACAAGGATAGTCTAAGTAGCCCAACAACTACGGAAATAATCAGCCCCACAACTTCCAGACAGCGCTACGAGACAGGACCATCGGTTTCCCTTCGTTATGATGGTTTTCAGCACTGGCCAGAGCATACAGCGAAAAAACTCAGGTGCAAATTTAGGGCCAGTTTTTCAGTACAAGTCTAAACTTTAGTCAAATTAAACCTAGCTTTACTCACCAAAATTGGACGTTCAAACTTGGTTTGACTAGATATTTTACATTCGTTGAAGTTAAATTGACTTTAATAATCGTATAATGTGTTTCTTTTTTGCAATGGATATTCAAGGGTCATGTGCTTAAAATGCAACGTTCATTTTTGCATTCCAAATGAAGCTCGGAATTGCTTCAAAATATACCATGAAGGTAAAAATTAAAATGCATATATTTTATGGAAATAATTTTTTAATTGTCCATGATATTTTTTTATAATAAGTTTGTATGAATTTTAAATTTATTTCATTTACTTTATAATTTCTGAATAAAGTTTTTGGTCAAAAAATGAGTTTTTAACTCTAAAAAATAAATAAATAAAAATAAATGCTCATATGCAAAACATTTGATTTTTTTTCATTTTCTTTTATCTAAGGAAATTTGATGCCATATGGCACCACTCCAAAAAACAACTCAAAAAAAAAATTTATTAATTAATAATATGATCATAAAAAATTATTATTCGTGGAAAATAGATTTTTTGGACTTGAAATCAAAAAGATTTACCGAAAGGATTAATTGAATTAAGGACTTTAAATTTGAATAAAGTAAATCATTTCATTATTGCAAACTATTTAAACCTAGCACAAGGAAACTAGCACTTTCTTTTGCAGCAAAACTTGATGAAAGTGACAAAATTATGCAATTTTCTATTGATTAAATCATTATCCAGTGCATTTTCTTTCCATGTTTACATGCAGTTATATATATACCCAGAAAAAGAAACCTCTTTGTTCAGTGAAATTGTATTGTAGTTGTTGTATGAAGTATAGCAGTAAATTTTAGTGAGCCATCAAAGCAGACCCGTAGTCAAAGGGAGAGTTCTGGAGTTCAAACCATCTCTATGGGTTCGTAGATATATATGAAAAATTAATACAAATAAAACTATTAAAAGAAAAAATTCGAATTTTAAAAACAAAATATTGCATTTCCGCCAAAAGGTCTACCGCGACTGAAAAATTAAATGTTACTTAAAATTCTTTTAAACCTCCATAATAGAAAAAAAAATGTTTAAATTTATATTGTGAGAGTATTGAGAGCTGATTTTAATTTGAATTTAAAAAAATGGCAGGAAACATGATGAACGGCACCAAAGGTTAAAAATTTTTACGAAAATATGATAAAAATCGTACAATATAAAGTTTATTTCAATTTTTTCCAGTTTCCTATTGTTACTGTTCTTTTATATGTTATACACTTAACTAGCCAATATACCCGGTGTTACTCGAGAGTCATTTATATAAACATTTTAACATACACTTCTCGATTAAATGCTTTTTAAAATCGGGAATAATGAAAACATATTGAATTTTATTTGAATTTTATTTTGTTTAATTTTATTTATCTACCGTTAGAAAGGTAATTGAACGAACATTACTCCAAAAAAGTTTAGGAAAATTTTTGTTGTTGGTGGTTCCATCACTTGCGGTGAGCTAATTGAATTTAAAGAAGGGGTACGAAAAACATATTTTAAAAATTAAAAAGAATTTTTATATTTACTTAATCTTAAAGCCAGCACAATTACCTTTTCAACAAATTAAAAATTATGGTGGGACTCAATGCGTCCTTGAGATATGGACATTTTAACGTTAAAACAAAGATTTATATTAAAAAACATATTGAACTATTTAACAAAAAAAATTTTAATGATATATATTAAAAACAGCGGAGTTATTAGCACTAAAAGTAAAAACTTTGATTTTCATATAATTTTTTTCTCATTATTAGCTATCAATGTTTCATGAAAATTCGTTGTGCTAAAAATTATTGTACCTACTAAAATGTCTATTAGCTGCGTTTTTTCATTGGAGATGAGGATCATATAATCGCAGTTGCAGCAAAGCAAAAACAAAAAAAAGTCCAGCAAGTGAGCTGGACATTTAAATTGCTCCAGTTCTATGTTTTTAAGTGTTTATGACGCTAGATGACGCTGCGACTGAAAAAACTGGCAGTACTGCATTATTTTACTTTTCAAAAGTTTGGTAGCAATACCATTTTCGCAAAATATTTCGCAAAACTTATCTGCTAGCTGCATAAGAACATCAGATATTCTTCTGTAAGCAGAAAATAGCGCCACCTGTCTGTAATCCCAAACGTGTGGGGTTAAATTTTAAGAAACTTTTGAAAAAATGTTATTCAGCTTTTCACCGCAAGGTGTATGTATAGTTTGTACCCACACTTCTTACAAATGTGGCGCCATCTATCTGTGAATTTAACGCACAGATCAAAACTAATGAAATAATTGTGCTGACCAGATGCGCATATGTTTTATTATATCGCCATATAGCTGAAACTGATTACATGAAAATATTAACTTTTACAGCATTCTTATTCACAGTCATCTTTTCGATAAAATTGTGATATATATATACAACATTTAAAGTACCATTGATAAAGAACTAAGTGACAACGGTGACACAATAGTGAGAAAAAATAGAGCCATCACAACAAAACAAATTTAACAGGAGGGGGGCGGGGTGTGGGGAAGCAAAAAAATAAGTAGATCATGACTATAATGAAGATTTTATATATTCCAAAATCTTTGTAAAATTACTTAAGACACACAACAACTACATTCTTAGAGATAAATGGGGACGTTCAAACTATATAGAGAACTTTAATACATAAATAAGTTTTTATTAATAGTCTGGTATGAAAAAATAGATTTTTAGCCATAACTTTTGATTGGAAAGAGATATTGGGATAATTTTTTCACATAAATTATTTTCGAGACTTGAAGTTTTTGTAAAAAAAAAAAATATAAAAACAACATTTTGGAAAAATAAATTTCGCGAAAAAATCAAAACCTTGTTGTTTTGATGACAAAAACAGTAAAATAATTTTTGCGCTTAGCTGGAAGAATTTTTGCAAATACATGCTATGTCATATGAAAAGTAGCCAGATGTGCAATTTTTAATTGATTTCATTTTTACAACAACAACAATTTTTGAGTCATTTTTTGAGTAAAAAGTCAATACTTTGGAATTTTTTTGACATAATCATAAAACATATATACACTGGCTTAACGGTACAGCTCAACCTATTTTTGTGAAGTGATTTTAATGAACTTTTACACAAAAAAAAAAAATTTAATGAAATATATTAATGGACAGCGGAGATATTTGCATCGAAAGACCAAACTTTGATTTTTATGTCAATTTTTCTCATTCTTAGGCAACGATGTTTAAAGAAAAAGTCGTTGTACTGAAAATTTATCCAATTTTGAAGATATGTGAGTGTTTTTGATGTCAAAATAACACAAAATTTTTAAAATAAAATACACAAAAATCTTCGATGGTAAAAAGTTTTATGATAACAAAATTTCCGTTAGTTGAAAAATTTCAGAGGAAGCGTGGCAAAAACTAAGTATGTGACATTTAAAGTTAGAATACACTTAATATGTATACTTAGTTTGAGCAAAATCCGTTGAGCCGTTTAGATTTTTATGAAGGCCAAACAAACAAACAAACAAACAGAAAATTAGTTTTATTTCTATAGATATGTTTTTCTAGTTCAATTAAACAAATAAAACTATAAAATATTTGTACTTCTTTGAAGGAAAGAATCTGTAGCATACATTTTAAAAAAAAAATAAAATAATTATGATTTAAAGTTACTTCAATATAAAATAGGATTGTAAATTTTAATTTCGATATTTTTAGAAAAAATAATTGTCTTTCAAATTTCGTAGAGTTTGTATATTTTTACATGTGTTTCCAAAGCACTTACCTTTTTTTGTCGCGTACGAATCGACATTAAAAATTCTGATATTTTGGTACTCAACACTTGACCGTGTCTAATTTAACTTCTGTGTATAGTACTCATCTCAAACACAACCAAAGTATAAAATACATCCTTTGATTTTACTTTGTTTTTTTTTCTTTCTTTATATGCGTAAAAATGTCGTGTAAGTATGCAAAGAAATGCCCATATGTTAAGTAATTTTCAAGTAAGTTAAAAGCAATTAAATTATTAAAAAAAGGGCAAACGAATTTAAAATGTTAAATTTTTTTAAAGAATTTAAAACTAAAATAGTAAAAATAATAATATAATAAATAAAGTTAGTATGCAGTAGATGTAGGAATATTTATGAAATAGAAAATTATAAAAGAGATTTATTATAACAGGTATAACTTAAATGATAAATAAGGAACTTTATTTAAGTTACAGAAAAATAAAGCAAAAATTGAATTTCTTCAAATTATACAAACTTAAATGAAGATATCCATTATAATATATAAAAAAATGCAGTATAGCGTGTATACAGTACAGAAGTGAAACTTCTTAACAATAAGAGTTAAAAAGATTTCTGAAATTTGGACCTTTTTTTAAATAGTCTGAACTAGTAACACTTTTACAACATAATTTTCGATTTTGGTTTTTTTTTTTTGCTAATTTCTAAAGATTTTCTTTAATCTTGCGTACAATTATGCGTTTTTTTGAGAAGTGAATATCATGGCTGTGCGAATAATCGCCCAAGCTACAATCGCCCAAACCCAAAAATGAACAATCACCCAAAAACAATTGGGCGTTTGTTCATAATATACAATCGCCCAAAAAAGCGAAGAACAATCGCCCAAACCGCGACCTTTCGCCCAAATCGTGAAATGATATTCGCCCAATAAAATTTGGGCGTTCTTTCATAATGTACAATCGCCCAAAAAATGTTCATTCTTTGAAATTTTGGGCGTTTGTTCATTATGAACTATTGCCAAAAAAAAAAAAAAACAAAACGAACAATCGTCCAAACCCGAAATGAACAATCGCCCAAAAATTTTTGAATGTTTTTTGGGCGATCGCTCATTTTCGTACGTTTGGGTGATTGTAACTTGGGCGATTATTCGCACAGCCGTATTAGTCTGTGCGAATATTAGCCCTAGTTGCAATTGCCCAATCCCAAAATGAGCAATCACCCAAAAAAATTTGTCCTTGTACGAAATGTAGTTTTTAAATTCGGTATAAGGGCAAAGCATTTTACGGCCATAAGGTCAATCATTATCTTCATTCATTCATATATTAATCATTCATTCTTCAAAATTTGGACGAACATTCATTATGAACAATCGTCCAAACTAAAATTAACAATCGCTCAAAAATTTTAACGTTTCTTTTTGGGCGATTATTCATTTCACAATTTGGGCGATTGCAGCTTGGGCAAATATTTGCACAGACTAATACGACTGTGCGAATTGTCGCCCAAGTTACAATCGTCCAAATTGTGAAATGAATAATCACCCAAAATATTTTAGCGATTGTTCATAATGTGCAATCGCCCAAAAAAGGGTTGAATAATAGACCAAAACTGCAAACTTTAGCCCAAATCATGAAATGAATAATCCCCAAAAAAATTTGGGCGTTTGTTCATAATGTACAATCGCCCAAAAACTTTATTGAGTTAAAAGTGTGAGTAAAAACTTTTTTGGGTGATTATTCATTCTTTCAAATTTGGGCGATTGTTGATTATAAATAATCGCACCCATAAAAAACGAACAATCGCCCAAACGCAAAATGAACAGTCGCCCAAAAATTTTAACCGGTTTTTTGGGCGATTGTTCATTTCCGCACTTTTGGGCGATTGTAACTTGGGCGATTATACGCACAGCCGAATATCATAGCTCGCCCAGTTCTTGGCTATGTCTTAGTGCTTAATTATATTTCTAATTTTTATTTCGCCAACTGTGCTTAAAATGTGGGCTTCTACGCTGGTTCGGCCTTTCGCAGCCTATTCAATATCTACAGAAAGAGTATTTCTACCTTGTTGGAAGGACGAAAATGTCCAGCCAGTACCAAAAAAAAAACATTGAAACAAACGCTATCTATGCTCACGAATCAATTAAATCTAATATCAAAATAATTTTATCAATTAAGTATTTTGTTCAATTTATAAACAATAAATTTTGAAACAAATACTGCATGGTTTTTCAAGTTTTTTTTTTTATTTGTATGTGAATCAATCAAAAAGCAATAAATTCTTAAATTACTTTGAAAAGTTATCTTCTACACCAATTAGAAAATTTATTTTATTAAAGTTGAATTTAATTCTAATTCGTATAAAATGTTCTTTCAAAGCAACCACAGAGAGGCCGGAAAAATTTGTTAAAAACTTTTCCAGAAAGAAATGACAAAAATAATAAAACGAAGGAACAATTTAATAAAACTACATATTAAGAAAGTTTAGCATGTGCAAATTTTGACTTTTCTAACAAGAGTTCACAAAACATAAAACAAACACAATCATACACCACAGTTTGTTTTGAGTAGTTATGGGTTGTTTGGATGGTGTTTGGATGGTGTTTGGTTGGCTTTATAAAGCAAACAAATAAGAAAAACTTTAAGGCTTTAAACATACACTTTCTCAATATTTTAATTGATAGCTTGTTTTGGGATGGAAACAGATAAGCCTACTTACGAAAATGCTTTTTTCTTAGATATAGAGTAAGTGAGGTGCTTAGGGATACGAAACAGGTATAGATACTTGAAGGATACTTCGAAGTATCGATAATTTTCTTGCGATACTAGTCCTTTTTGGATACTTCGGAACTATTCGATATTGGACGGTATCGAAACAACACTTACATCAATCACTAAGTGCATTATTCTGTATCACGAACAAGCACACCAACGATGAGAAAGACACGAGAAGCAATGCAATTTTGTATGGAATAAAGTATTGCTTCTCGTGTCTTTCTTATCGTTGGTGTGCTTCTTCGTGATACATAATAATGCAGTAAGTGTATTAACACCTAATTAAAAAGCTAAAACAATTTGTAATAAAAAATAAAGAAATGCGAATATGTGGCCTAAAACTATGTAAGTTTTTTTTTTCTTGAGATTCTTTGAATAAAATAGTAAAACGTATTAAAAATTGCTGGATTTAAACTTATATCAATAGAAACGTAGAAATATAGAAACAATTCACTGCCTGAAATAAGCATTGATATACCATTTACCTATATATAACTCTTTAAAAAGCATGTTAGATCTTTCGAAATTGATATAATAATTTCATAACAATCTTCAATACACATCAGCACCAACAAAATATTCAATTTTTCTTATTCAATATTTAGTGGGTTTCGATACATTTCGTTCGATATCAAAAAGAGAGGTATCGATACTTTTATTGGCTTTGTGTCAATATTTTTGTTGACTGACTGTTGTGGTGACTTTAGTGCTCGTAATTATTTTAGAGTCAAGCTAACTTCAACTCTGGAGCTTCTTTGAATTGTCTTGTATTGTATTTATTTCTTGTACGTTACTTGGCTTAGTTTACACAGAAGTTTTTGAAAGTTTATCAAATTTATTTTCATATAAATATATTTGTGTGTGTATGTGTGCGTCAGTACCCAGTGGGCAATTCAGTCAGGCCTCTTGAAAAAAAAGCATGTATTAACTGCTTCTTTTGCCGTCAACACACCTCACAACATCACTGCATCGATGAGGGCTTTTATTAGGCCTACCTGTTTAAAGGAAGGCAAGAAGTTTTCGTTATTTCTCTGTGATGTGTATGTGAGTTAAAAGTGCTGTGTTTTTGTTTATTGATCTTACGGTTTAAACGTTATTATAGAAATGTTATTGTGCCGATTATAGCTTGCACATTTTTAAATTTTGACATAAATTTTCTGAAAAATCACATATTACAACAAATTCTTCTGTTTTCAATGCTTCTTTCTGCATTTTTAAATAATCCGCTTGTTTTTTAGCGATGAAATCGTCAAAAACATCTGCTGACTTCTTCATATTTTCCAAATTGGTTTTTTAAACGAAATGCCATGAAAGCCAGTCTTCAAAGACCACTTGAAAACTAATTAACAAACGCGAGAGAGCTTTACGAATGGGCTATAACAGAGGAGTCAACAATATGTTATCGGTTTTGCTCAAAAGAGTCTTTTGAAAATGTTGAAGCTGAGTTGATGTCAAAATTTAAAAATGTGCAAGCTATAACCGGCACACAAAAGTTACACAGTTTTATTCCCATCAATAATAGGCAGAATAAAACTCAACGATATTAAGAGAGGATTTTTTAATACATCAGCTGATCAAACCATCATAACTTTTTTGTTTTAAGACCGATTTTTAAACTTTTTGCAACAAAATCAGTTAGAATTTAATAATCTTCAATATTTTTCAAAACTAAAATTATGTTCACCCTTTTACAAATAAAAGTAAAAAAAAAAATTTAAAGTATTCTTTTTCGGTATTTAACAGATTTCTTTACCAAGATCAAGTGTAAGGTCATCAAAACTTATGAATAAAATGTTGGTCCTTATAAGACAAACCATTTTGCAGATTAAATTTTGCAAATATCTTTACTATTATGAAGTTTATAGGCGATAAATTGCTTCAAAATGATAAGGTATGTGCACAAAAATTGAAATTGCAAAAAACATATAAAAGCACCATCATAAAATTGTTTTTGACTTAAAGGCAACATTCTTCTTCAAATTTAAAAAATCGCAAAAAAATTACGCGTTTTTTGAGAAATTAGCAAATAAATTTTTTTTTAATATGTTGGCAACCCTAACATCCAAAATTTTAAAATTATATATTTTTTCCAGAAACTACGTTCTAATACCTTTCTAACTGTACCTCATTTGTAAAAATTGTATTAAAACTGACGTTGATACAATTACTTAAAAATTTTCCAATTCTGGCGTTTTCGGACGATTTGCAGAATTGAAAGGTCCATAACTTTTTAACGATTGGCGATAAAAAAATAAATGAACTTGTGTTCTTAGAATTTTAATAGCTGAACCTATAGCTGAAAAATAAGACAAATCGAAAGCCATGAGGTCAATTTTTGAAAAAAAGTATTGCGTTATGCGTGGAATGGACGTAAAGCAAATTACATAAGAGGAATAAAAGCTGGTTTTAAACGTAGAAAAAAATCAACTATACAGACAAATATGTCTAAAAAACAAGTCCACGAAGGAAAGAAATAATAACAATACTAAATAATATATATATATATATAAATGAAATTTAAATTAAATGTAAATGAAATGTTTTACAATGCCAAATTACCTATAATGTAATTACCCTCTTCAAAAGTGACACAACTCAATATATCCAAATTTTTACTTGTTCGTGTAAAACTGTTCGTAGTGATCATCTACATCGGCTATCTTAATTTTGTTAACATATTCTTAGTTTTTAATTAAAAAAAATTGTTTTGTCTCTGTTTCGTATGGAGTTCCTTGAAAAAAAAATGGTTTTTTGCTCCTTCTGAAAATGTAAAAATTTGGAGTTTAGTCACTTTTGAAATTGGGTGTGCGATACATCAAATGATCAAAAAGTAAAAAATTATCTAAATTTTTTTTAAAACATGTTATTTAATGACCATTTAATGATTCTTTATTTAAATGTAAATGAAATATTATACAATGTCAAATTGATTTTAATGTTATTGCCTTAATAATCCCAAATTAAATATTATCTTTACTAAATAGTATTCATATAAATGAAATCTAAATTAAATGTGAAAAAATGGAAATTAAATGTTTCACAATGCCAAATTACCTGTATTATAATTGCCTTAAATGATCAAATGATATCAAATGAAAAGATTGTCTTCATTTTTTTATGAATATATATTATTTAATGACTAATGATTTTTTTATTTAATGATGTTAAAGTGCAATAGCAAGCATTTGCACTTTAACGCATTTTTTAAAAATTGCTTTTAGCTAGGCTTTTTAGCGAAGTGAGTGCGGAAGTACTGAAAAATTTTCCCATTCCATACAAACAATAGACGGTGTTTGCAAGGAGTTTGAAAGGTCTATTCAGTTTAAACAAGAGCCTGCTTGAAGTCCTGCGTAGAGAGCACCTATTTCAGGAATAGTGAACAAAGTGCATTAATCAGGGCTTATAAAGAAAGTACTTTAAGAATGCATTTTCAAAAAAGCCCTTTTAGAAGCCGTGTGGCCTAAAAAAACCTGTTAGAAGGCCTTTGGACTCCTGCAATTACCCACTGGGTGGTCGAGTAAACAAATATGTATTTGTTTCTCTCTACGCTTACAGAAAAAACTAATAAAATATATTTGCTATAAAAGGTTAATATTTACTGATATTTATAAACTTATTTTCATTTATCACAAAACAAATAGCCGCTTTGTTTATATATATAACATAATATATAAGTAGTAGGTTCTGAATTTAAAATCCTTAAGGATCCAAGTTTATATATATAACATAATATATAAGTAGTAGGTTCTGAATTTAAAATCCTTAAGGATCCAATATATTCGCTGTCTCACTTACAAGTTAAACTGAACAAGATTAATTTATTTATGAGGAAACTGTAAGAAATGTCAGGAAAATCTTGAACTACAAGCACAACATGCTTAACAAATTTAAAACATTTGCATCTTAACCCAGTGGGCAATTGCAGGCCTGTGTTAGGTTTTAAAAGGCCTTCTGCACTCCTTGCAAACACCGTTTTATTGCTTTTATGAAATGGGAAAATTTTTCAGGCCTTCCACTCTTCTTGCTCAAAAGAGACCTGCCAGAAGCGCTATTTCGAGAAGTTACGTTAGAAGGAAAAGCAATAGAAATATCAACTTGAACTAAAAAACGACTAACGCTTTCAGATTTGAACTCCTCTCATGTGACGGTCCGACATCTTACCCACTCGTCTATCGTGGTTGTTAAGAATCAATAGCTTATATCGCATCAATACAAATGAAAGTCAGCTTTCGGGAGCCTGGGTTCGAGGCCTATCTCGGAAAAAAATTTTTTTGTTGTTTTTTTTAAATCTTAATTTTTGACAAACTGTTCTGTGCACTTAAAAATTTTTTTGTAATTTTTTTATGAATTTTCTTCATATAAAAATATAAGAAAAGATTTGGTGTTTTTTCATATAAATATTTTCATATATTATAATATGTAATGTGTTAGTTTTCGGGAGCCCGGGTTCGAGAACCAACTCGAACAAAAAAATTTTTTGTTATTTTTTAAATCTACATTTTTTTACAAACTGTTCTGTGTATTTAAAAATTTTAAAAATTTTTTTTTTTGTAAATTTTTTCATATAAAATAATATGAAAAGAATCAGAACCTTCAAAAGGTAGGCCTTTTAGAAGTAATCATCAATGCAGTGATCATGGAAGGTGAATTGACGCCAATAATAACAGTTCTAGCATGCCTTCTATTGTGGAGCACTCACTAAAATGCCCACTGGGCAATTGCAGGAGTCCAAAGACCTTATAACAGGCCTCCGTTAGGTTTTTATAGGCCTTCCACACTCCTTGCAAACACCATTTTATTGCTTATATGAAAAGGGAAAATTTGTTAGTACTTCCGCACTCACTTTTCTAAAAAGCCCTTCTAAAAGTACTTTTTTAAAAATGCATTCTTAAAGTACTTTCTTCAAAAGCCCTGAGTATTGCACTTCGTTTACAATTCCTGAAATAAGTTCTCTCTCCGCAGCCCTTCAAGTAGGACTTTGTTTAAATTTAATAGACCTTTCACTTTCTTTGCAAACGCACTCTTTGCTAAAAGCACTTTTAAAAAATGCATTCTTATAGTACTTTCTCAGAAGCCCTGATTATACTACTTTGTTTATTATATTTGCTAGTACACTTTAACATCATTTAATAAAAAATCAATAGTCATTAAATAATATTTATTCGTACCTCTTTAACGACGCTTTATTTATTATTTTTTCTTGAATAGCTAGTTTAACTCCATTATTTAATAAAAGCAGAGTTCCTTTAAAGCATTGACATTTTAATAAAGTTTTCAGTATGCAAGTAATAAATAAACCTTTTAAGCATATTGAAATAAAAAAGTTTCCAGAGTTTAGTTTGTTTGTTCTTTAAAAACATTTAAACTGTAAGATCAATAAAAAAAAACACAGAACTTTCAAATCACATACACATCACAGAGAAATAACGAAAACTTCTTGCCTTCCTTTTAACAGCTAGGCATTATAGAAGCCCTCATCGATGCTGTGATGTTGTGAGGTGTGTTGACGCCAAAAGTCAAGTCTTGCCTGTTGCCGACCATAATGTGCGAGTGTCCATAAAAAAATTAATACTAATAAGACTTTCGAAAACAAAAAATTATGTTTTTGCTTTTTAAACAACTAAACAATTTATGAAAAAATTTTGAAAAAATATCCTTAAACTACGTTCATATTACGGGTTAAATGACTTAATTTGTCATAAATTTATTTTTGCAACTCAGATGGTAACTCGTGTATGTATTTGTTTATGTTATGACAAATTTCACTTACTGAGCAAAACACACCTTGCTGTTGTAACGCCATCACCATTTCCTCAATAATACGGACGTCAAAATTTACAAAAATAAATAGATCCTCCGCCCCATTCCATCCAAAAATGTATTTTCTTTTATGGTTTTCTGTCCATATCAAATATTTTTTTTTGTACAGAAATGGCACCTTGTAAGGCCATCTTTTCGATTAATTACTGAAAAAGTTTGTGATGACTCAGATTGGATCTTAATTTGGATAGTTTTATGATAATTTACTTAATTTTAAAGAAATTTCATTGACAGAATTTGGACATGATTTATGCATAAATAATGCTACCAACTATACTTACTTTGTAAGTATCATACTTATTTTCAGCTTCATATACTTACTAAAACTCAATACTTATAAGTATACTTACTTTTAAGAATGATACTTATTTATGCTTACTTTTTGTTAATTTAATTGTTTGAAAAACATATATTGGAAAGGGTTTTAAAAATATATATTTTATTTTATAAACAGCGTAGCGTCAAAAGCTCGTGTGATCAGGGTGTAAAATCTCTTATATGATAGAAACGACTAATCGAAAAAAAAATCGATTTTTTTATTTCGTTTTACCTTCTGCTTTGCTATGTTGTGAGTTGAATTTAATTGCAGCAAAACGTTTTTGAAAAATGGCGCCCTCACGTGGAAAAAATGTTTTCAACAAAGAAATGGAGAAAAACTATCCATTTCTGAAAGCAACTAATGGAAAAACTGGAAGTGATGTTTTTTGTGAAGTTTGCTTGGCTGCTATTAATATTAGCAACATGGGAAAAGCGGCAATAAAGAAGCATCTAGAAACAGAAAAACATCAAAAAGCTTTGCGATCAACTGCAGACACAAGAAGAGTTGAAAATTTTTTTACAAAAAAAGACTATAAAACCGCTGCCATGGAGGGAGTTTGGGCGTATCATGTGGTTAAGTCAAATAAAAGTTTTTTGTCAACTGATTGCGCTTCAAAACTTTTTCAAGAATGTTTTGCAATCCAGGATTTTCATTGCGCTCGTACAAAGTGCGAAGCCATCGTGACCAATGTGTTGGCTTCTTATGCTAAAGACGATTTAAAACAAGATTTGGCAAAGCGGCGCTACGTCTCGATTTCGACATATGCCTCGAACCATGGAAACGTCAAAATGATGCCGGTAGTTGTGCGTTACTTCATTCCAATTCTTGGAGTAAAGGTAAAAATGCTTCAATTTTCATCGGAAAAGGGAGAAACGTCTGAAGTGATTTCCTCGCTAATCATCCGAGCTGCTGAATGTAACGAGATTAAAAGTAAAATTTTCGGATTCTGTGGAGACAATTGCCCTACAAATTTTGGTTCTCGGGAGCGTAGGGGACAAAATAACGATTTTTATCGTTTGAAGCAGTGGAAGTCATCACTTATTGGTATCGGATGTGCTGCACATATTGTCCACAATACACTTAAGGCCGCTTGTGATCCGCTACCTATCGAGATTGAGGTTATCATCGTTAAAGTTTATTCTTATTTTTACATTAACACCGTGAGAGTTGAATCCTTGAAAACTATTTGCGAGTCTACAGATGTTGAGTTTTCCCAGCTACTGGGTTACGCAAAAACGCGTTTCTTAGCTTTAGGCCCAGCAATAAAATCTATGCTGAAAATATTCGAGCCACTGAAGCAATATTTCTTATCGCTTGAACGTCGCTGTCCACCGATTCTAAAAAAGTTTTTTAGCTCGACTTCTTCAAAACTTTGGCTTTTGTTCATCAGAGAACAGGTACTTTAAATGTTTTTTAAATAGTATTTGAGTTCAGTTTCTTTGTTTTCTATTGTGTTCAGGCTGATTACTTTCACAACACCATCTTAAAAATTGAAACGGACAATGTGTCGGTAATTGACGTTGCGTACCATTTACAAACTTTACGTGGAAATCTTATGTTACGCAAAGAAGAAAAATATTTAGATCCGAACACAGAAGCCGAAAAAGAAAGCTTAATAGCAAATGGTCAATATACAGATTCAAATGACGAAATGTTTAAAAATTCTTACGGTAAGTTTTCCGAAATTTATACAAAACATCTACCCCACAAGTTTTTTGTTAGAAGATGCAGATGATTATATTTCATCATGGACGGCGGAACTTGAGGAGTTTAATGAGCACATTTGGGTATGCTTGCGACAGTTTCCTGATTGGACAACAGTGAAGAAATCGTTGAGGAAATTTGCGGAGAGAACTTCATTTGATTTGTCTGCTAAGTCCTCTAATATTTTTGAGCAGTATGCTTACTTAAAAAAGTACTGCAGTAGCGAAAAGCTTGCGAAGTGGGAATCAATGGGCTTGTCCACAGAGCTCAGATGGGTGGAGATTTTCAAGCATATGGCCGCTCATAACGTTAACTTTGATGACATTTCTTGCTTAATTGAATTTGTCTTATGTTTTCCCGGTTCATCAGCTCCTGTTGAACGTTTGTTTGCCAGAGCAGGAAAAGTTTGGAAATTGGAATCAACAGCGTTAAAAATGCAGACTCTTGAATCAATTTTATTTGTAAAAAGTAACATTGAATACAGCTGCATCGAATTTTATAAGTTTTTAAAGACAAGGCCTGACTTATTGAACCGAATTTCCAACCAAGACAAATACGAATTTAAGCAAAAAACTGTAAAGGAAGCACTTCAACTCAGTGACAGTGAGGGCGAACAATGAAAACTTTTCGTCAATCTGTGCATATATTTAATTTTTTTTTTTTAGTTAACTACTTTGAAAGTAGGTATAAGCGAAAAATGATAACTTTCCTTTGATCTTTTTATGTGATTTTTTTTATTTACAAATAACTTTGAAGTTTTTAATATGTTTTTGTTTTTAAACTATTTTATATATAAAAAATATATATGAAATATAATATAAAAAATTAATATTTTGTTTAGTTATTTTTTGACTTCTGTTGTTTTGTTTTGATTTTTATTAAGCAAGTTTAGCGGGTCAAGGTCTAAATATGTTTTTTAGAAACATTTTATTTTCTAACAATATATATTTACTTACTTATACTTATTTTAAAATATTATACTTACTAATACTTACTTTTCAGTGTTCTTAGAAGAAAATATACTTATTTTGTATTAAAATGAGTTGGTAGCATTATGCATAAATTAAGAATGAGCCGTAAATTACTAAACATAAAGATTGAAACACGACTGGGCGGACAATTAATCCAAATTTAAAAAAAAAATAATGCAATTCTTTTAAATTCTTTAAAATACATGCCTTTTTTCAAGAGGCCTGACTGAATTGCCCACTGGGTATCGAGTGTGTTTGTATTTGTGTGTGTGTCCGACCATTTCACTAATTTATTTTTTCTGTCGAACATGTTGTGCTTGTTCTACAAAAAAGTTAAATTCAAAGTTTGTTGGCTTGAAATTTTGTTGACTTTGGTTATTGCCCTTAGAAGAATTCAGACGAATTCGTTGGACGTATGTTTTTTTTTCAACTATTTTGCCAAAGTTTTTTTCTTTTTTTTTCTTCTTCTACCAAAAACTCAAATCGAACGAAAGTTTGGTAAATAAATATTTACAAATCTCGAGCTTATTCGATTTTCATGTTTGTTTCTAAGCAAATGTCCTTAATATTTCACACAACTCGAAACATTTATGTCGCTGAATTGTTTCAAAACAAAAATATTTTTCTTTTTATTCTCATTAACATCTCTCAACTGCTAGAAATTCCACCTTTAATTAGTTATTGAATATTATTGCTGATAAAAGTTTCCCTATCAATAATTTATTTAAAGATTCAATTTATGTCTATCTATCTGTATCTATTGTTTTTCCTCTTGACCAAGAATTTCATATCAAGAATTCAAACCAAGTTCGCAATGAAATGGCTGATTAGTAGATAAATAAGAGCAGAACATCTTGTGAAATCTTAGTAGATTTTTCTAGGTTTGGCGGAGAGCTGCCAAAACAGACAAGGTTGAAATTGAGGCAAGTATTATGCCCACACCTCAAACAATTTAAAAAAAGATCGGACAAAGTTCTTCCAAGGTCTAAAATGCCCAACTTGTGTTTTTATGCGTGACGTTATTTTGACATTAGACTTATGACGATATCTCGAAAACTGTAGTTTTTCTTAGTTCAGCATATTTTTTTATGAAAAGCCGTTTGAGAAAAATAAAGTTATACAAAAGCTTTTGTGAAACTCTTTATGTTAGGGGTATTCACAATTCAGAGTACTTGCCAGTGCAATTGCATAGTTAGGTTTTCGTGAACACAAGACCATCACTTTTTCAAAGCTGTCAAAATCTGTCAATGCACTCAAGTGCACAACTGCTCAAGTCCTTTAAAGCAATAGTGGAAAAGCACTTGTGCAGATTTTTGAGGTTCGCGTATTTTGTTTTTGTAAATGCACTGAATCGTGAATACCTCTATTGTTTTAAAAAAAATATATTATGTTGATTTCATATGATTAAAATACAAATTCTAAATATTTGATAGTTTAAATCATACTTGATTTTAAATACAAATTCTAGTTGTTTGTTAGTTTGAAATCGTTTATTGAGCTTAAGGTCAAAGTTTGAACAATTAATTGTTCTAACGAATCTTTCCAAAGAAACAACAACGTATTTTCAATGTGAAAAGGAAAAAATCACTAGCTGATCTTATTGCGATTTCGGCCATGCTAAAGGCTTCATCAGAAATCTTTGTGATACCCGTGCAAATCAGCAATTTTTGCAAATAACTGATGTCATGTGCAGGGCTTAGATTTCGATGACATGTCATCTTTTTCTGCTGCTTCTAATACATTTCCTGGTTATCTAGAACGTCCATTTATATTTCCTAAATTCCAAATATGAAAAGTTTTGAAGACATTTTACCGCTAATTTTTTATGGGTTTTTGTTTTTAGGTCATTTTTACTAGGTCATTTTTATGCATATTTTTTGGCAGTTTTTATCAATTTTTGAGTTATTTTATTGTCATTTTTGGACAATTAAAAACAAGCATGATTTAAACTATCAAACATTTAGAATTTGTATTAAAATCATATGAAATCAACATAATAAATAACAAGGTCATTTAGAAAAAACTTTAAAACCTAAAATATTCAATTTTTTTCCACAAAAAAAAATTTATTTTCCACACTTTTTCACATGACCAGGGCTCGGATTTTGATGACCTAAAAAAATGACAAAAATTACCTAAAAACTACAGAAAAGGACATTAAAACGGACAAAAATGACTTAGAAAACGCAAACAATTAAATTAAAAAAATAAAAAAATTAAAACTTTAAAAATAAAACATTACTAAATTTAAAATTTATTGTATAGAATTCTTATACATAGCGTTATAGTATATTACAAAGAACATTTTTAAGTTATTAAAATCGAAGGAACGTCGATTGTCTGGCAAAATGTTTTTGTAAACAGAAAAACTTTTTTCTACTTCTGCACTGACGATAGGAAAATACTTAAAAGACGATATGTCATCGGATGTAAGTTCCTCTTCTAATTTCATAGTATTAAAATTTGTTATCCATAATATTTCAGCAATAGAGCATAAAATAGAGTTATTTAAAACTAGCATATCCTGAGCTTTTATCTAACACTTGTTTTATCTTTCTACATACCCTTTCTCCAGTTTCACCACCCACAGAGTTTTTTCATCGAGCTTTATAAACAAAGCTACTCCTTTTCGATAGGTAATGTTTTTGATTGAAAAGACTGTATTGTTAAAGGAATATGTTTAAAAACTTAAATTTTTACATTTTTTTAATACGAAAAAAACGAAAAAAAAAAATCTGTTTATAAAATTTCGCTAAAATCCGAAAAATTCTCTAAAAATTAAAACTGTCCAAAAATGACAATTAAATAACTCAAAAATCGCTCAAAAACTGCCAAAAAATATGCATGATCTAGTAAAAATGATCTAAAAACAAAAACCGACAAAAAATGAGCGTTAAAATGTCTTTAAAACTTTTCATATTTGGAATTAAGGAAATATAAATGGACGTTCTAGATAAAATTTCTAGGTAAGGAAATGTCTAAAAGCAGCAGAAAAAAGATGACATGTCATCGAAATTCTAGCCATGCACATGACATCAGTTGTTTGCAAAAATTGCTTCATTTTTCAATCAATTCAATCAACAGTTTTATTCATCAAAAATCATGAGATTTGTTTGATGAAAATGCATTTTTTTCAAAATCTTGTCTCTATATTTTTTATAAAGTTCTACATTTAAAAAAAATTTCGGTGAACATAATTTTCAAATATTTCAAGCCACTCCAAATTATTTATATTTAAACTAGTATAAAAGCCCATTCTACGATTCAAAGTGGAACGAGGTTGCCACTTAGAAATTTTAGAACAAAATTGAAATGCCATAAACTGTGAATGCCATTTTAAAGCTAATTCTTCAAACTATTCAAATAAAAAAAAACATTAAAAACATTTGTAGTGTTGCCGCAGAGTGATGTGGAATTTCAGGTTTTACATCTATAAATAAATATAAATAAATAAATAAACTGGCCATTTCTGCCCTTGGAAGGACTTTGACCTAGCTTCTATTGATCAATTGTGTTGTGCGTGTTATTAAATGTTTGATCACAAATGACCGAGAACTGGACCTACGTGTTTTATGCCGACTCCGAACGGCTTATGTTCTCAAGAAGCTTTACATGGCAATTTTTACTCTCTGAGGCTTGCCATTGTCTGCAGAGAGGTGACGACCGAACAGAAAAATTAATTCAATTGAAAAAACTTTCTGTCTGAGCTGGAATTGAACCCGGGCTACCGCGGTTCTTTAGCTTAGGAGCCACGCACTTTACCCACTAGGCTACGGCCGCCACTAATTACATCTATAATTTGTTTATTACTTCATGTGTACCATTTTTAAAATACTGCAGCACTGTTAATTTTTTACCGAATTTCGCACTGTTTATATCAGTTTTTTTAATAAGACTTGAATTTTATTATTTTGTACGAAAACAGTAATTATATTGTTTGCGATATTGGAAATTATTCCCATAAATATTGGAATATTGGAAAATTGGAAAAAATTTTTAAGTTTGAAAAAGAATAATAAAAAAAATAAGAAATAATACCTCCGTAAATATTAAATATTTTTTGTTGTTGTAAATTTTTGTTTTATTTATTTATTTATTTATTTATTTATTTATTTATTTTATTTTTATTTATTTATTTTTTTTATTAAAGCTATACATTAGTACACTTAGAACTATGTTCTCTTATAGTACAAAATAATATAAAATTGAATAACAACTAGGTTTAATTGAGAATATTCGGATTGAATTTAATTTTGTTTAACTTATTTAATTTAAGGTAAAGGTAACTTAAAATGTAAGCCAAAAATTTATTTAAAAAGAGTAAAAAGTTTTCTATTAATACAGTGGTGGTTGAGTAGTAAATGAAAAAACAAAAATATAAATAATTATAGATTGACAACATATAGTAGGGAGCTGAGAAGAGAGAATAAATTAAAAGTTTAAGTTGTTTGAGTAGAAAAAAAAAATATATAATAGATTGCCCAAAAACTCCTCTCCTAGTAATTTCTCTTATCCTTCGATAACGCCTAATGGCGTTAACGAAAAACAAATGAGATGAGTTCAGCGAGTTATGCCTAGGTACAATTAAAATATGACTTCTTCTAGACAGACAGAACTGAAGTTTTGAATAAAGATAAAGCGGTGTTTTCTCGTGAATAAGTTTATGCAAATATATACAGTTTCTTGCATTCAAGTATGCAGTTAAATTACATCCGAGTATTGCATTTCTGTAACTAGATAAATGGTCAAATTTTCGCAAGCCGTATACATAGCGTGTGGCATAATTAAAAGCAATTTGAAGTTTTAATTGGGAGGATGAGTCAAGTTTACTGTATACTATTTCAGCATACATTATAACTGGTAAGATCAGTTGGATCACCAATTTTCGTTTTATATCAACAGGAGTTACATAAGCTGACATTCTCAAATTACGAAGGACATAATAAACTTTTCTGACTACACTGTTTACATGATCAACACATGATAGAGACGAATTAATATGGAAACCAAGATTTACAATTTTTGACACAACAGTAAGCTTATTTGTTCCAATAAATAAATCCGGGACATCATTTAAACAATTTCTATTCTTACAAATAGGAAGAACATACGACTTTAATGCATTTAGTTGAAGACCATTGCTACTGGCCCAATTATTAATACTGCTAAGATCTTCATTCAATCTACAGCAAAGATCTTCAAGAAGCGAAGTTTGACGTGACAAATACAGCTGTACATCATCTGCATAAGCATGAACAGATGCATGTTTGCACACACAGAAAATATCATTTATAAACAATGAAAACAAAAGAGGACCTAGTATGGATCCTTGTGGAACACCACTTAAGACTAGTTTATACTGAGAAGACAATTGATCAACATTGACTTTTTGAGTCCTATTTAGCAAATAATTAGACATCAGATTGACGGCACTATCACAAAACCCAAACAAAGTCTGAAGCTTGTGACACAAGTATTGATGATTAACTTTATCAAAAGCCTTAGAGAGGTCAAGAAGGCAGAGCAAAGTCATAGACCCGGCGTCATATTCTGGTCGTATGTCATCAAGAACTTTTACAACTGCAGAAGAACACCCATGCCCAGCTCGAAAACCAGATTGCAAAGGAGATAATAGTTTTTTTTCAAGTAAGTGTTTATGGATTTGCTGAGCCATGAGCTTTTCACATACTTTTGACAGTGGCGGTAAAATGCTTATTGGCCTAAAGTCATTCGGACCAGAAGAGTTATGTTTTTTTGCAACAGGTAGAACAATTGCAGTTTTCCACAAGTTTGGAAATGATGACGACATAAAACATGAATTAATTATATGTGTAATAGAGCTAATTATATGAGGGAGTATGAGTTTTATGAACTTTATGGGAACACAATCCTCACCTGTAGCATTTGATTTAACTTGCATTACACACTTGCCAACATCAAATTCATTTACTGGTGTGAACTTAAAAGATTGTTGCGTGGTCATATAACAATAGGGGGGTATAGTACTACTTGAGTTATCAACAGCAAAAAAATTATTGAGAGTTTATTATTTATATTGCATTTAGTGGTATCTTTATTGCATACTCCAAGTTTTTTAATGTTTTCCCAACGTGTTTTGGTTGGGAGCGATAGTTTTAGTTTTGCCGATAAATAACGTGATTTGGCTTGTGTAGTAATAAGAACGGACTCATTTCTAGCAGTTCTATAGATATTCCAGTTCGAAGCTTGTTCCTTTTTTTAAGGCATTTAAAACATTTTGGGAAAACCAAGGACAAGATGTATTCTTGATATTTATCGAACGCAGGGGGACATGTTTATCAAATAAATATTTTATTTTATCCATAAGTGATCTAAGTTTATCATTAATATTGGGATGAATCCAGCAATTATTAAAGGGGGTGATTGATATATCATTTAACAGAGACGTGTAATCAATAGATTTAAAATCACGATCTGAGATTGTATTAGACATAATATTACGAGAAAAGTTGATATTTAACGAACAAAAAATTAAGTCGTGATCAGAAATGAAGTACAATTGGTCAAATAACAACAAGCAGAAGAGTCAGAAATAATAAAGTAGTCCAAAAGACTTGGGTTAGTATTGTCAGCAAATCGGGTGGGTAGACTTTCATTCACTATTGATAATCCTAACGACGATATTTTGTCATATAACGTATGTTTTGGAAGGTCGTTCGAGATAATATTGAAGTCTCCACACAATAACATTAAATCATAATCTAGAAAACAGTTGGACAATACAGAAAGCAATGGATCAACAGGGTGATATTTATTTGGGTTATAGACACATGACAGAAGCATTTTAGTATTTTGATCGGATATATAGATATTTAAGAACTCAATACCTGAACCAGTCGACTTACTTACAATTCAGATTTTAAATTATTTTTACAGTAAACTGCAACTCCTCCACCCTTTTTGTCAAATCGATCATTTCGAAGCAACTTAAAATTTTTTATATTGCAGATTGCTTGATTTATGTCATCACATAGCCACGTTTCAGAAATGCACACTATGTCTACCGAAGAGTCTTCAAAGATATATCTTATGTAGTCAAGTTTTGCCATATTTAAACTGAGTGCATTGAAATGCACTATATTAAGGCCCCTGTGCTGCCTACACAAAATCTGAATCATATTTTTTTTTTCACTATCACCATTAGACGAATGACTAGAGCCAAACACAAGGATAAATAACAGGAGAGAACGTTTTAGGCAAGTTGAAAAATAGACAGATCAAGTAGAAGAGATAGAAATCTTGTAGAAAGCCATTGAATAGAAATCGACATAAAAAATATACAATTATAACAATATAAATAAACAAAAGCAATTTAAGTAGAAAATACTATAGAATTTAAGAAAAAAATAAAGTTTCGCTACTGCTAGATGCGTAAAATAGAGTAAAATAGCTTTTCCTGTGGTGCCTAAATTAAGTGTTTCAAAAATGAAATTTGTTTACTCAAATTACATTGAACTTGTTTGATTAATTGAAATATAGTCACTATCGTTTTATTTTGAATAAATAAAACTTAGCAAAAATAAAAATATTTCATTTATAAAAACGTTATAAGAAAATTGGATCAAAAACAGCAAATATTTGCAATTTTTCGAATTAAATATTTTTAAATTTGTTAAAAATACCTTTCTATATTTTTTTTTTTTATATTTTATAACCAGAAGTGTAAACTCTAGAAAATAAATATTTTATAACCAGAAGTGTAAACTCTATAAAAATACAAATTTAGCTTTTTGAAGAGTGCACTTTTTGCATAAAATACTTTTTCCGTCAACCACCACAAAACTGACATTCAGTGAAATGTACATTATTTTTTTTTTAAACTCAGCTTGTTATTTAATATTTTTTACCACTTTTATTAGGTTTATATTAGTGTCATAGATATATGTATATAAATATTCTTTAAAAACAAAATATTTATTTCTTTTTAAAATCTCAAGCTGGAATAATTTCTTTCAGTTTCGACAGAACATACTCTCTTTTCATTTTTATTGTTGTCTTTATTTTAATAATATTAGATTCATACCAAACATTTGCATCGGTATGATGAGTTATGCAGGTTGTGCTTTATAATTGTATGTATAAAATTAAAACAGAAATATAAAAACATATTATAAAAATACAAGGATTCTATATTTTTACTATAAGTTTATTGCTTTACTGATAAACAAAATTTAGTATTTATTTTTTTTTCTCCATCCCCTAATTTTATATTAACCCTTTCAGTGGATTTGCACTTTATATTGGGCACGTCAGAAAGTAATTTTTATTTATATTTTTCCAGGCTTTATTTTAAATAAAATCATTTGGTTCTATGAAAAAATGATGAACCAACATGACAAAAATAAATTTAAAGAGATATTTGTCATTAAAGTCAGTTGGATTTTTCATTTTGTGCCGAAGAAAAGCAAAAAAATTTTTGTTGCCTATTTTATAATAAAAAATCAATCGGACAAAAATCAAATTTATGTTTTTTTATCTTTTTATTTTTTTAATGAAAATAATACTAAAAGGGCTTCAAAAACAAATATCTAAAGGATTGGAAAAACTTTAAAGGATTAAAAAAAAATTTGTGCCGAGCAGGAGCAAAACAATTTTTTCCTTGTACAAGCTTGCAAAACGTAAGTAGCGCAGGTGAAAATCAAACGTATGTTTTTTCATCTTTTGAGGACCTAAATGAAAGGAATATAACCTCAAAAAATTATTTTGTTTTTAGCTTAGCCTAGCTATTAAAAGAGTTAAATAATAAAAACCAATGTTGAATTAATGGCCGCATTCAGCGCAGACAACAGTTGGCAACTGTTGTGTAAAAATTCGCTGAATGGTACAAATTTGGTAGCGCTAACTAAAACTGATAATGTAGCGAACGCCTTTTAATCGAGCGAACAAATTCTATGCTACATGAACACAACTGTTTGCTTAACTGTCAGATGCTGTTACAGATGCCGTTAAATTAATTAACGCAGAAAGAAAGCAGCAAATTTAAGTGACAAACCTTTGCAATTGAATTAAATTTACATTGAAATTAAATTGAATCTAACTTCTGACGTGTAGAGTAGCAACACATTCAGAGAAAAACATCGTGAACTAAGGTAGCGCTACCATTACAGTTCACAACAGTTGTCTGCGCTGAATGCGGCCAATAAAACTATGCGACAATTCAAGGGACTTGGAATCTAACGAAAAAGCGACCAACACAGATCGATGGTACTGATCGAGACCAACAAATCCCTAAAAGGGTTTTGCAAAGTTAGCTCGCTTTTAAAAGATAAAGGCATTGAAAGTTTGCCTATTGCAGAGTATTTTTTAAAAATGAAGTGCTCATAAGGGCGTATCGAATTAAAATTTTTTTCTAAGTTCTAATTCTAAGAGGTCCCAAAGTTCCATTTGGTTTCCCAAAAAAAGGATGTCTCCGTTTCCCGCAAGGACAAAGTTGTTTTTTGAGAAAAACAGTAAAATTAACGATCTATAAATGCTTTGATTTTTGTTAGAAAAACTACATATGTCTTAAGGCAAAAGTAAATTAAGGCTTTAACAGACAACATCTCGCCAAACAAGATGCCACTCTTGATTTTTACTCACAGTGTTCTGTGCGTAGGATATTCAAATCTACACTTGAAATAGCACAGAACTTTTGATTGTTATCTGATTGTGTTAATTTTAGTGGTATTTATAAAAGTGTTTACGCTTTCCTTATACTATCTGGTGTTTTTAAAATTTCCACATTTTTGCCTATGCATTTACTGTTTTTTGAAAAGAGCATACTTGAACGCAATTTTTCAACTTCTAAAAAAAAAATTAATATAAGACTTTATATTTCAGGCATCAGAAATGGTAAAATAATTTTCGCTTTTTGAATTCTTCAGATATCTCCTTTAAGGTAATTATTTTTTTTTTAAAAACACATCTTAAAAGCAATTGTTAAATCAATTGAGACTCATCGATTGGCAGGCTTAGAAATTAAAAATTTTAGTTAAATGATCCGGTGATGTGTTTTGACGAAATAATAAATTTTATGCTAGTCAGAAACTTTTTTAAAAAATCGAAACACAAATAAGAATCGTGGTCGTAACCTGGTAGTATTTGTTAAATAAAAAAATACTTTCAGACAGTGTTTCGTTCAGAAATATTTTAAGAATCCAAATTCCCAAAAATATCTTCGATACCACTTCTGATGCAAAAAATATATAAAACCTTGTCTTAATTTTTTTGAAAAACTTATAAAATTGCATTCAAAATATATTTTTCGAAAACAAGAAAATTCATTTGCGAAAAATATGCAAATATTTAATTCGCCAAAATTACAGAAAACGTAAACACTTCAACCATTAACACCAACAATTAGACAATCAGATAACAATCAAAAGTTCTGTGCTATTTCGGGTGTACCTTTGGAATCAAGTTTCTCTCACACAGGACAATGAGGGTAGAAATCGAGAGTTGTATCTTGTTTGACGAGATATTCTTAGTTAAAGTCTGTATTAAATTTTGCTTTAAGACATATGTAGTTTTTCTTACAAAAATCAAATCGTTATTTTGATTTTGATAGATCGTTATTTTGTACTATTTTTTTTTTCAAAAAAACAACTTTGTCCTTGTGTAAGAGGAAGAAATAATTTTTTTTCTCTTTTTTTCTGTAGATTTTGACCACCATGCAACTTTTAGGACCTCTTAATATGTGAAATTCGAAAAAATTGTAATTCGATACGCCTTAATGAGCACTTTATTTTTTTAAAAATACTCTACAAGAGGCAAACTTTTAATGGCTTCATACACTAGTACTATCATCCTGTGTTATCCGCTTTTCCGTAAGAAAAATGTGTTGCACAGTGTAATCTTCCAACAAATTACTTATTATTTAAACTCAGTACTTTTTAGGAACAAAGTGCAAGTACTAGCAAAAAGCGGCAGCAATCATTCGAAAATGTTTCTTCAAGAACACAAAGGCGAAGAGTGCACTAACAAGTTGGTTCAAAGCAGACCTGTGATTTTCAAATACAAATACAAATCCAAGTAGAAATACCTGAGTAATTGAAAAGTAAATACCAAATACAAATACCACGTATTGGTATTTGAGAAAAAAAATACACAAATACTTGGTATTTAAAAAAGGAAATAAAAATACCAATACTTGAGTATTTGCTGAGCTGAATTTTCAAATACTTGCAAATACTATTTAAAGGTATTTAGTAAATACTTTCAAATACTTCAGTAAATACTTAGTCAACATTGGATGTAACGTAACTTTTTATTTTTATATGCTTGTTAGCGAAAAAAAAAACAAAACAAGAAATAAAGAAAAAAACACATAAGTACTATCAATATAAGTATACCGAAACAAAAAAAAACACAAAAATACTTATATATAATTAATTTAAATAGCTTTAAATTTTTTTAATACGTTGTGATTGGCCTTCAACAGAACTAATTTCTCAAAAGAGAAATCGGTGAGGCTTTGCCTTCTGGAGTCGTTGACTATGCTGGCAAACGAGAACAACCGCTCTACTGGTGCGGAAGAAGTTAAAGGCGTATTCGTTTAAATAGCCAAATAATACAAAATCGGGAACTTTTTTAGCATTTCAACGTTTGTGTCCTAGTCGCAGATATATTTAAAAACGTCGTCCTCAACAGTTTTGGCAATAGCGAACGAAGTTTGTGAAGTAGAGACACTAAATGTTTGTACATAACTGACCTCTATATTAAAAAAAAAATTTTAATGGATGACTAAAAATAATAATGAATATGTTACCAGTATCGTCAAAGTTGTAAAAATCTGTCTTATAGCTCTGGGTGCTTTGCGGAATTTGATCGCCGTCCAATGTCTGCGCCTGTTGAATTGCTGCAGCAATAACAATTTTGTGAATGTCCTCAATCGTACGACCGTGTGGCGATATTTTTGCCAAAGGGTTGAACCACCGCAATTTCACGTCTGGACATAATACAGAGGCGACAATTGCATGATTTATGTCTTCCTTTAGTTCAAAATACGACAAAAATCGTTGCTTAAGCTTGATTCCCATTTCAGCTGCAGCCCACTTTAATTCCTCTGTCGCAATTGAAGAAATAGCTTTTTTCAACTTAATGGCAAGTGAAACTAATGATGAATGCAGACACCCGAAAACTAAATTCTCTTCCCTTCGCAAAAAATCTATTGTTTCTGCCACTGGAGCCATTAAGAGCCTATAGTCATCAAGATATTGTAGATCAGTTATAGTGAAGCTGATCTCTATACCCAATTTACAGCACAACTCGCCAAGCTTCTCTTTATGAGATAAAAGAGAAAGTTCCATCTCGTTACTACTGGGGTAAGTAAAGATGAACTCAACACCGAAACTATAATTTCGGATGATTTGGGGTAATTTGGGACGATTATTTAAAGCTATAGCTAAGGCTTTAACTCTTATACCTCATCGTATAAAAGTTTTAAGCACATACCAAAGCTTAGCTGAGTAGTATAACAAATGTTAGGTAATGTAAGCAGCGACAGTAGAAAACCACCGTGAGATCAGTAAAGATCGCTTATTATTAATTAAGTTAATAAATATAAGTAGAATTGTACTTGATTGGAAGTAATACAAAATGTGTTTTAATAATTAATATTACTGGCATATAAAAATAAAAAGTTACGTTACATTCAATGTTGACTAAGTATTTACTGAAGTATTTGAAAGTATTTACTAAATACTTTTAAATAGTATTTGCCAGTATTTGAAAATTCAGCCTTGCAAATACTCAAGTATTGGTATTTGTATTTACTTTTTCAAATACCAAGTATTTCTTTTTTTTTCAAATACCAATACGTAGTATTTGTATTTGGTATTTATTTTTCAATTACTTGGACCAGTATTTAAGAAGTACTTAAATAGTATTTTAAATACTTTGTATTTAAATACATCACAGGTCTGGTTCAAAGTCACCACTAGATAGATGATAAGAACTTAAATATCATATAAAAAAGGCTTAGTGTGAATAACCAAGTTAAATTTGTCGAAGCGAAAATGTTGTTATTTACTTTTTTTTTAAACTTACTTCACGATTATTGCCTTCCAAGTTATTATGTTTTAAAAAAGTATAAAAAAAAAGTTTAATAAAAAGAGCCAATTAAAATCACCGAGACCTCTGCAGAAGTGCCTCTTCAAAATCTTTTGAACAAAACAGCTGAAAGCATTCAAGAACCTCTACTTTTAGTTAAAATAGTTAGAGAGCAAATGAGGAATTGATGGGAGCTCAGGTCACATAGTCTACATAAACAAAAACTTAGCACAGAAGAGTGACGAATTTTTATTTGTCGAAGCTTTTGTGCCATTGCGCATCACTCTTAGAAAAAAGACAACTCGTTGAAGCTGAAGAGCTACAAATGAAAAATCAAATCGAAAATTTAACAATATTTACAGCAATTATTGAAGAAAAAACTATAAGTGTTGAATCCAAAATGAATTTGACCATTGTGGATGGCGCTATCCTTCATGTTTTGGAAAAAAAGCTCTTTAAATTGTTATATTTGTGGTGCAACCTCTACAGAAATGAGTTCGCCTGCTGTTCTTGAAAAGCCTGTAAAAGAACGAGTTCTGAAGTATGGAATATCTTCGCTTTATGCTTTGATTTAATGTATTGAAATTTTTGATTTACATTGCCTACAGAATCTCTATATGTCGTTGGCGAGGAAGATAAGTCAATTGTGGATGGGAATAATATAAGGATCCAATTGGAACTAAAAAATTAATTGTGGTTAATTGTAGATAGAGTAAAACAGAGGTTAAGAAGCTCGAATGATTTTAACACAGCTAGATGTTTTTTTTTTAAAAACTTAAGTGTATCGCCTGAGGTCACAAACTTAGATTTGAATCTTTAACAAAATTTTAATCTTATCTTAATGGTAATTGCAAGCGGGCATAAGGTGAATATTTTACGATTTTAAAAATTTACTAGCAAAAACAAGGAAAAACTTATAGTAAGATTATTCTGTGTACCGAATGTCACCAAAAATCCATAAAATTTTTGTACGCGGATGTACAATTATTTAAACTTTCACCTTGCCAATCGGAATTTTTACTGAAAACTACGTAATTATGATCTGGTGGTTGCACTTCTTATATCATCTGATCCCCGAATGTATTGCGGTAACAATATAAAGCTTAAACATGGTAAAGACATTGATAAAGCAAATGTGTTTTATGCAAATGTTTATAATGACGAATTACAGGAAGTAGAGGAAGAACAGGAGGGGAATTTTTTAAGAACTTTTATGTCTTATGTATACAGCGATGGTGAATAACCGCCTAATGATGTAAATTGAAAGCACAAACCAACGACAAGTAAGACACGAGAAGCAATACTTTTTTCAATGCGAAATTCTATTACTTCTCGTGTCTTGCTTGTCGTTGGTTTGCGTTTTCGATTTACAACATTAGGCGGTAAGAATAGCTGTGTAGTATTATGAATTAATTTTGTAACATAATTTATAAATAAATGCTAAGGTTTTTACTTTCTCCTGATTTTCATTGAAAATTTACTATTTTCAGTTATTGTCTCAGTTATCATTTTGTATGGGAGATATGCGTGTTTTGTTATCGATTTAAGTAAATTTCTACACAGTAATGCTCAATAAATTAAAATTCTGCTGTTTTAGGTGTTGTGTGAGTGAAATTATAATCTTTTACGACTGCCTTTACAGGGGTTATGACACTTTCAGAATGAAATTTGTATGGGAGGAGGCGTGTCCGTTAACCGATTTTGAGCATTTTTTGAAATTTTAATTTCACTGCTCTAAAACATATCTGTTGACACAAGAAATAACGACTAAACTCAAAGTATCGTAAAAAACGATATTTTAATTGCACGAACTGTGACCAATTTTATTGAAATATATGAACACTTACAAACAAAATATGTGCAGACATAAGTGATGATCAATTCTGGGCAAAAAATGGGTATCTGCATACTTCCAAATATTGGCAATAAAGTAAATTCCATATCGTTTTTTTACGATATTTTGAGTTTAGTCATTATTCCTTGTGACCACAGATATATACACCAAATTTCATTACATTCCGATAACGTTTACTATCAATGGCCACATGTCGTATGAAAGCGTTCCATTGTGCGACGGGTCCTTCGCATACTTCCGTTTTGGAGCCATTTGCCGAAATATTTTTTTCTTTTTTTAAGACTTAATTTTTTTTATGCACTCTATATTTGCAAACTAAAAATATACTACTTTAAAAAAAACTTTAAGTATTGAAGCAGTGCTGAAAAATTAGTTCTATTTTTAAAGTTCAAAAAGTAGAGTTTGGTAATAATCATATTTATATACCATCATATACGTAGAAACTCAGGTGTCGTTTTGCGGCTGATACAATTATGTTTGTTGGTACAATTCATCAAAAGAATGTAGCATATAACGTTTAAAATATTCAGTGCGTTTGTAAATGTGAGTGTAAAGCGGATGCACGCTTGAACTTCCGGCTCAGGCTCGTCGGCTATCGGGGTGGTGTTCAAACCGCAACTCACAATAAAAAAAAGACTACTTCCAAATTACTTTAAATTGCGTGCAATGTTTTTATTAAGGGGGTAGAAGACAGGTAGAGAAAAATATTAGAAGAGAGAAGACAGGAAAAGCGTCACTAAATTATGGTAAAGCCATGGTAAACTTTCATGGGAATCTAAGATGGAGTCGATCCCACTGAACCCTTGCAACCATGATCAGCGAATAAGACCTATAAAACACGCTGATCCCTAAGCACTATCACACCCTTTACGAACTGATGACGGAAATCAAAACATGTTATTTAGCACTTCATAATGTTAATTTTATTTACAAAGAGTAATTAATTCAAACAAAATTTTTAACAAATGTTTCATGAATTTTTTTTTTTTCATATACCGATGTGAAACTTGCATGCAAAAATTGTAAAATAATTTTTAAATTAAGAGAAAAATGCATTTTATACTGTTAATAACAATAAACTTTAAACAATTTTTAACTTAGTAAATACTTATTCTTTGTTTACTATTATTCGTTTTATTTATGCTCGAATCTTAACTTTATCAATATTTCTTTACTGGAGTATAAAGACCATTTCCAGAAAAAAACGGAGCATACTAAAGTTTATTGAACTCTAACTACGTCTGGAATATTGTAAATGTTTCATTTGCAAAAATATTCTATTGGCATTGACGTGTAAACAACAAAAACAAATTTAATAAAAATATAAACACCGAAGAGCGCGTCGGTTATGTAAAAAAATGATTGAAACTATTAGTTCAACTCAAGAGAGAAAAAAAAAATTGAAAAGATGTTAACAGAGACTTACATTCTGTAAAGTTGGTGCTCACACGATGATGAGAGGGTTTGTTGCTAGTCTGTTAATACCGTTTCTCGTACCTGTTTCTGCTAAACTCTGCAGTACATATATCATAACCAGAGCGGATATATGTATATAAAAGCATATTGCATATGCATTTGCATATTTGACCATTCGGAGCATATTTTTATGTTTTTTGCATGTTCGTGCATATTACTGCAATTTTAATTGAAAGAGGCTCTGCAAATATGTCTTTTTGCCGACATACACGCACAAACAAACTTTCGCCAAGAACCTGTGTGTGCCATAAATAGTGTATGGGTGTTGGAAGTTTGAAGTTCGCTAAGGTTGTGTTCATGCTCTTTGAATGGTTACTTTTTTGTGAAAAATTTTACGCTGGCAATACTAATGCGACATTCAAACAGATGTTTGCATTCTACAAGACGCTTGTTTTACTCTCTATCCTCTTTGTAATAAAAACTTGTTTGGTGGTGATTTGAGATTAACAAATCTACAATGCCAAAAGAAAAGGAGAATTTAAAAGCATTCATAGTTAAAATGACTGCTCAGTTTCCTTCTGTTTTTCGGGCGGATCAGTCCGTATTATTTTGCAAATTCTGCAACTGTTCTGTTAATGTGTCGAAAATGTTCACAGTGAAACAACATTTACAAACAACTAAACACAAAGCGGCCGAAGAAAAAAGAAAACATGGAATTACCAACAACCAGTCACTGATTTCTGAATATAGTGGTGAACCAAAAGATTCGTTTGCAATGGAGCTGTGCGAAGTGTTAATAAAAGCCAATATTCCGTTAAAAAAAATAAGCCAGATTCATTTGAGAAAATTTCTTGAAAAACACACAAACCGTACAATGCCATGCGAATCGGCCATTCGGCAACATTGCGTGCCTGTTTTGTACAACAAGTGCATAAATGCTTTGAGAGCGAAGGCGGAAAACAGGTATATATGGATCTCAATTGACGAAACAATCGATCCCGATCAAAGATTGATTGTAAACTTCATTTTTGGCATTTTAAGTGGTGATAAAGATTCGGAAGAGCAAGGCAAAAGCTACCTGTTCAACGTTGCAGAAGTAGATGCAGCAAATTCCAACACAATGGCTACTTTTGTAAACGATTCACTATCGCTACTCTGGCCTAAAGGTAAAGTAAAAATTAATAATTTATCTTAATTTCTGTTAATTACTTAATCTTTCTGCTTTAAGGAATTCAGTATGCCAAAGTTCTCCTTTTAACGACGGATGCCGCTGCGTACATGATAGCTGCTGCTGACGCTTTAAAAGTGTTGTACCCAAACATGCTACACTTAACATGTTTAGCGCATGGCCTCCACCGACTAGCCGAAATCGTTAGGTCAAAATTTCCGGAAGTTAATTGTTTGATACAGCTATTGTGAAGATCCTAGATGACATAAGATTATCATATGATATGGGGCATATAAGCTTGCTTTGCATGTTGGACTTTTCAAAAGCATTTGACTCTGTTGACCATTTATTACTATGTCAAAAACTAGAACTTAATTTTGGGTTTTCTATTACTGCGGTCCGTCTGTTATATAATTACTTAGTTGGAAGGTCTCAAAGAGTAAGGGTGGGAAATAGTCTGTCTGCTTTTAACAATTTATCCTGTGGAGTTCCTCAAGGCTCGGTACTTGGTCCGCTTTTATTTGCAATGTTTCTTAATGATATTTTCAGCAAATGCCGTCATGTAACCATGCATGCATATGCTGATGATCTTCAGCTGTACTTGTCCAAACCAATTGATCTTGTTGATGATTTATGTATTGAGGTAAATGAAGACATGAGTAAAATAGTAGATTGGGCTAAAGCTAATAAGCTTAATCTTAACCCTCTTAAATCATTTGTTATGCCGATTTTTAAGTCTAGATACTCTTTTTCTGATATACCAGCCATTTTTCTGAATGGAGTCGACTTGAAATTTATAGGTAAAGTTAAAAATCTCGGTTACTATATTAACTCCTCACTTTCCTGTGAAGATCATATAAACTCTGTTGTTTGTAAAGTTTACTATATCCTACGGAACCTGAGAAGAACTGCATCATTTGTGCCTGTTGAGACTAGAAGAAAGCTAGTGGTTCAACTCATAATGCCAATAATTTCCTACTCAGAAGTTGTATACAGTAAGCTTGATTCGAGGTCAAAGCTTAAGTTACAACTTGTGTTTAATAATGCTGTCAGATACGTTTATGGTCTTAAAAAGTTTGACCGTATAAGTCATTTGAGCAATCGAGTACTTGGTTGCAATATTTTCAATTATTTGGATGCTAGAAACTGTATTTTTTTGCATAACTTGATTTATACACAAACTCCTAATTACTTATTTAATAAGTTACAGTTTTGTAGATCGACCAGAAATATGAACCTTGTAATCCCTGTATACAATTTTTTGAATTCTAACAGACTCTTTTTTGTGAACGCTATCAGAATGTGGAATTCGCTACCTTCAAGAATCAAAAGTATCCGAAATAAGCACAACTTTAAGCATGCAATATTCCAACACTTTTCTTGATACTATCTTTCTTCTTTCTTCTATTTTCTATTCTATTAATGTTATCTTCTTAATTTTTTGATAAAGTTCCTTAATGGTAATTTATACATAAGTCTAAATTCAATTCAATTATAATTTATTGTTAAAATTGAAGCTTATAACTAAATTTAATTTCTTGAGTCAAATGCATTTGTTTGTTGATTATAACTTAAATTTAAAATTTAAAATTTAAAGTTAAATTTAGTCGTGTTTACAATTTTTTCCTTTTTTTTTAATTTAAAATAAGTAAATTAAAATTTTTTTTTGTTTTTATTTATTTGTTGGTTATAACTTGTTGTTATTCTTTGATTTCTTACTGCATTTAAAAGACTTTGTCTTATATGTGAACATGATAATTAAATTAAATAAATAAATATCATCCACAAAAGCCGTTTTTGTAAAGGTTTGATTATATTTTAAATATTAATCTGCTCCTTATAACTTTTGAATAATTTTTAGGCTCCCGCACGCCACCGGGAATTCAAACGTGCTTTGCCGGGAGTAGGTTTACCACCTGAGCCTTGCATTACACGATGGGGTTCATGGCTGAATGCAGCCCAATACTATTGTAGTAATTTCGACGCGGTTAAAAATATTATCGAAACCTTTGAAAATGACGATGCGCAGGTAATCTGTACTTCAAAACAGCAATTTGCAAAAACAGTAATTAAAAAAGAACTTGTTTTTATAAAAACAAATTTCTCGAGCCTTACAATTGGAATAAAAAAACTCCAATCACCAAACTTAGGGCTTAAAGGTGCCGTTGAAGTAATCGAAGAAATACGTCAAAATTTAAATAGTTTGGAAAACAAATTTTTTTATGAAAAGTTTGAAAGAATTTTAAACCGAAACAAAGGTTTTAAAAGTATATTGGACATATACAATATTTTTTATAAGGGCGAAGAAGCTACGGAGACATACGTTCAAAAACTTTCGCCAGATATGATGCAAAGATTTGCCTTTTGCCCAACAACCTCATCTGATGTCGAGCGCAGTTTTTCTTTATACGCAAATATTTATACTCAGAAGCGAAGATCGTTCACTTTTGAAAATCTAAAGCACCATCTTATAATATGTGCAAATAATGAAATTGAAGACTAACCTAAGACTGAATACGCACAATAAAATAAAATTTCGTATAGCCCTAGTTAGATAAGGTACGTTTGCGAGACATTACATTTAGGTTTTACATTTTGTTTTGTGATACTTTTTTAAGCCAAATGAAATTTGAATTTTGATTTTATTTTTTATTTCAATTTTACTTTAAAAAAATTAATATCACTAAAATAAATATCCATATTCCATCTTTTAATATCCTTTAAAGTCCTTAAACCAGCATACGACGTTCAGACGTATCGTTATATTTTCAGTACAAAAAAAACAACGTTATCTACGTAGGGTTAAAACAAGATTTTTGTGTTTTATTTATAATTTTTTTTTGCATATTTGTTTTTTTATAAAGCATATTTTGAGATTTTTTAAGCATATTGTATGCGCATATTTGCTGGTTTTTTGTGCATATAAATATCCGCTCTGATCATAACTTTTTTTTTTTTCTTTTTAAACAACTACCGCGCTTTTGAATCAATGTTTATAAAAGAAATGAAAATAAAAAAAAAGACAAATGATGAGCGAACTTTTATATTCACAGTTTTTGTTAAGTTTAACATATGTTTGTTCTTTTGTTTTTTTTTTTTTTTTTTTTAGTTTTATGGAGGCTAGTATGAAAGGAGGTTAGGAATTAATTTTTTTTCTTTAACTCATAACTTGTTGCAGTTTTATTTAATTTTATTTTAGTGAATGAATCAAACTAATTTTAGAACAAATTAGAAAAAAGATTTAATTTTAAAAACTGAAAAATTTAGAATTTACCTACTTTTAGAATTTTTAATTTTTGCATGCTTATTATATCAACTTTTGGTTTATCAATTTTACTTTAGCAGTAGTTTCCTAGTCACCTTACTTTAATTTAAAGGGAACTAGTTCACTTTTCTTAACTTTTTTTTTTTATATTTAGGGTAGGTTGTTAACTATTTATAGGCTTTGTTTTAAGATTTAAGCAGATTTTACCGAAGTTATTAGATTTTAATAAATTTTTCAAACCACGCGTTTTTATAAAACCAGTTTTTCGGACGTGCGACGTCCGTCCTCGCTGCTTGATCTTTTTGACTCTCACGATGCTCTTTCCGTTATGGATAATTAATGAGAAGTTGAGAAATGTACCGAATTTTAACGCGGTGAGAAATTAAGCGCCAATCTAGTTATTGGTATAAAACGAAATTGATATCAAATGGATTTTTGTTTTTGTCATCGTATTGAAAATAAGGTTTACCTCTTTGAGAGTTTGGCGCTGTTTAAATAAAAACTCTTCTAGGCCTTTACCAAATGCGATTTTCTCCAAAAGTCTCAATTAAGGTGATGATTAAGTTCAAAAAGCACTTGCACGTTTATCTTATTATAAAGTTTTTCGAATTGAGATATCCAACGAGCAAAGTGATTTATTTAATTTTCTATGCAGAACGGTGTAAAAAAATTAGCAATTATTAAATAAAATTTTATGCTCATCCACTGTTTTTCTAATTCGTGGGAATTTTTATGTTTGCCAATAAAAAAATTACACTTTATAAAGATGTCTAAATGGATCTTTGGTTGAGTCAGAAAATACCGAGGTTGCGGCAGTATCCTACCATTTCACCTTCGTTTTAAGGCGTGATTTTACAAATTTGTAAATCGCCATTTTGGTAATTTTATTTTATTTCATTTCGATATAAGGGACTTTTATTAATCGATAGTGAGAGCGGACCATAAAATTAACAACTTTCAAACTTGTTGGTCGGAAAGTCAATCATAGGATGTTTGTAAGGAGTAAAAACTACAAAATCTGAGACAAATTATTTATAAGCTACAAGCGCCGGTACAAGAATTTTATCAAATTCATCATATACTATTTATAAAAGGATGAAAAAAAAGTAGTAGTTAGATCTGAAATCTATCATGACACTGATAAGTATCAAATAAATTTTCTGTATATACTTCAAGACTGAACAATTTTGAGGACAGTTTATCTTGTAAAAGCACTCTAATATAGCAATGGCAAAAAATAATTAGAGTTTAAACGATACTGTGAGCGGAGCAGAATGCTTACCTTTTATGCACTAAGATAGCGCAGGCTGGTTTTGATAATTTTTTTTTAAATGAATTAGAGTAGATAGAAGGATTGCACTGAATATTTATTATAGAATAGATTATATATGATGTATTTCACGCATTATGGATTCATATACACGTAGAAAATCTGCACAAAAAAAAAGAAAAAAGTTCTGTATTGTTCCGTTAAGTTTTTTTCTTTACACTGTGATATGAGTTCACTTACGTTCTTAGATGACCGTAGGAGGAGGAAAAAAGACTATATTTCTGTTGTCAATTTTGCACTCTTCTGATCAAGAGAGCTGATGGCTTTTACATAAGGAAAGAGTAAGTGATGCTAAATTTTTATGAAAAACATGTTTTTGACATTCAATTTTCATGAATTAAACAGAGAATGTATGCCACAAGATCGAATTTCGACAACTGTCAAGCTCTAGTTATAATAATAAATCTATATATATAAATATAGATAGTAATTTGTTCGTATGCTTAAAACTTGGAAAAGAATGGACCAAATACTTCCTTCTAAGGGCTTGTTTGGAATTGCAACGCGAAGGTTTAGGGAAAAATAAAATGTTGCCACACCCCCTTTAACCGCCTACAAATCAATAAAAATGCTATATTTAAGACGCTTTTGGTCATATTAACCCTAATCCTACTGCGTCATTTTACAACGTATCCCACTGCGATGTGAATTTGAGTCACACATGTTAAAAAAATTACAAAATAGTGGTTGATGCCACGAAATTTATGTTAATATGAATTTGATGAAAATTAATTCATTTGGGAATACAAATACGCTTCAATGCAAAAAAAGTACTTATTTAATAATTAAAATCTTTTTAAAATCAAATGTGATCCAAAGTCACACCGTAGTAGGATTAGGGTTAAACTAAAACTTGGTAATACAACTCGTATGATAACTTTCGGTAACTATACTAAAAATGGGCGTGGTCACACAAGAGCTATGCCTACTTTAAGGAAGAGATGAAAAGACTTCAAAACTACTGGTTCAAAACTACTAATTGAGCTCAAATTTTGGCAATGTATTTTTTTGAGTACGAAATGGTTTCAGAAAAAACTTGCTACACCCAATTTTACCACCAACAATTATATAAAAAAATTTGCGATATCAAATAGCTTTGGAGTTATGGGTCGCACAGCCTTGGAGTTCGGTATTCGACCACAATTTTGCCGTGCCGTTTCACTGATAGCATTTTATGAGAGTTGGAGAAGGGGAAGTGGCACCTCCCATACAACACAAACTTGCGATATTGAAATAGCCTTGGAGGTATAGGTTGCACAGCGACAGAATTCAGTATGCGACCTAAATTTACAAAGGCAGTTTTATTGATGTCATTTTATGAGCTTTGAACAAGGGGGCGTGGTCCGTCCCATACAACCCAAATTTGTAGTATCAGATAGCTTTGGAGTTATATGTCGCAGAGCTTCCAAATTCAGTATTCGACTTCAATTTACACATACAGTTTTACTGATATCATTTTATGGCGTTTGTCAAGGGGGCGTGGTACCTCCTACACAACCCAAATTTGCGATATTTGGAATTCAGTATTCGACCTAAATTTACACAAGCAGTTTCATTGGAAACATTTTATGAGCGTTGGACATTTGTGATATCGAATAGCTTTGGAGTTATATTTCGCACAGCTTCCGAATTTAGTATTCGACCTCAATTTATACATGCAGTTTCACTGATAATATTTTATGGCTTTTGTTAAGGGGGCAGTGCACCTCCCATACAACCCAAATTTTTGCTATCGCATGGCTTTGGAGTTATAGGTCGGACAGCGTTGGGATTCGACCTCACTTTACACATGCAGTTTTGTTTATTTCATTTAATGGACTTTGGACAAGTGAACGTGGCAGCAATGCGCCGGGTTTCAACTAGTATATTATTATTTTTAATGTTAAAAAAAAATATCCTCACTTCACTCAAAATGTAATTGCATTTCGAAATGTTACCCGATTCTTTCCAATATGTTTAATTTCATTCTGACAAGGTTTATATACCCAGGTACTATAAAACGCGACTACGCTGTTGGCTTTTAGGAGTCTTATGTCAAAACCAAGTAATATAAGCCCACACAAACATATAAGGGTCTTTTTTAAATTTTAGTTCCAACTTTTCTTAGGATATTTTTTCCTAAGTTAGCAGTTTTTTATTGTTTTAAATATTGAATTTTTCTTATTCGTGTGTTTGATGTGTTAATATTGTGAAATGTTGAATTTCACATATTTGCAACTGCATTTTGCATCAGCCCGTACTTAATTGAAAAATATTTTCAATAATGAACATATAAATTGGCATAGGGTTAATAAAATTTTATATTTGCATATTCTTTTTCCAAACAATTCCAAAATCTTGAAAATAAGTGTGAATTTGTTGTGCCTTAAAAATAAAATACCCCTTTTTTGTTTTGAGTACAGAAGCAACATTGGTTATTGTCATTTACTCTTTTTGACATTATACTTCTATGACTGACAGTTTATTTATATTACCTGGATGAACATACATTCATCCAGGAATGCATTCTGATAGAATAAAATATTAAAAATTAAAAAAAGGTAAATGATTTTTTGTGACACAAAAGTAAGTTATCCTCACAATTTAACTTTAAAATATCATTATTAAGTAAATTTTTATCGGATTATTGTAGTTGATATATTTTTGAAGGCATTGTTAATTTCTTTATAAAATCATATAAAAACTCTATTAACTATAAACAAAAACAGACCTCTTGTACTTTCTTCGCTCTAATTACTCTACTTAAAATATAAAAGGTTTATTTATTTTGATGTGCTTACCTATTTTTAAAAATTCGGCGGACCCAAGCTTACCAAAAATATATGGTTTCTTAACGAACAATGCTTAAAATTACATGAATTTTACGATTTTTACTGGGCCGTACCGATTTAGAATTGGACCCACCTTAATTAACGCATTGAACTTTAAATATAATATATTTTTTGTTTCTTGCTAACAAATTTAAATACGCTATAATTTTGCAAGCACTTCCTAAAAACAAACAAAAAGGTTTTTTCGAGCTTAACATAATAGCATAAGTTCGCTTCATGTTATAAGAAAACTTTGGTCAATTGTTTTTTAGTGTTATTTGAATAAACATTTATAATTATTTGCACAATTTATTTTAAGTACTTGGAGTTAATTCTATACAACAAGAATTTTTTGGAAGTACATAAACTCCAGAGCAACTGTCACATGTATTAAAAATATGGCTAAAGTTTTGAGAAAAGAGATTAAAAAATTGAGTTAGTTGTGTGTCTTTAAGAAAAAAAATTGCGTGGATAAAATTTAATTCAATATTTCCTGCTTGTTGAAAACCTAGATTATATATTAATAAGACTGCGGCCAAAAATTTGGCAACAGCTGTAAAAGCATTAGCATTAAAAATTAAATTGATTTTTATTAAAAAATCAATCAAAAAGTTGACGAAATATAAAAGTGTTTTTGTTGTTTTAAAAAGTTTCCTTGACGAGGCTATTTATTTTGGCGTTTTTTTTTTAAACAATTGAAGTGAAGTGAAAATCGCACTTAAAACTTTTTAAATTTGATTTTATTTATTGAAACTTTTGTTTTTTTTTCAACTTCTTTAACTTTTATAACAACTTGTTGTGGCTTGTTGTTTTTTCATCACTCGCAAATAATCCTCTAAAAGCGTTGACATTAACTACACCTGCTGCAGCTACAGCTGCTCGACGTTCGTGTACCTTCGTTGACACACAATTTTGACCTTTTGTCTTTGTTTTTAACATCATCAGCCTTTTAGACTTTTTTGTTCACTCCTTTTTGCCAGAAACACATTTTGTTTGTTCACTGTTTGTACGCTCCTTTTTTCAGTGTTTTCACTGTTGACCTAAATATTACTTATTTATCGTAAGCTTACCTTTTTAAAGGTTAATTAATTAGTTTGTAAAACAACAAAATGGTTTGCTTAGGAGTACCTTCCTTTAAATATGCAATTTTGACAGATTGTGGTTGCTTATAATATAAATATATTAAATAGATTTTGTTTATATTTTTTAAGCTAAAATGAGTCGATTTTTCCTCTATTAAATAATAGATGTTGGCAACATATTTAATTAAATGCTTGCAACTCAAGTGGGTAGTAAGTGATAGAAAAAGGTTTTTCATTCATTTTAAATGCTCCTTGTCAAGCAATATTTTTGTTTAATTGTTTTAACAGGTTCTTCTTCAGACTAACTTGTGGTAAACTTTTAATGTGTCGGGTGTGAGTTTTGACAGAGTGACGAAAATGCAACTGAACCGGTTATAGGTATTACTCTATCTACAATAGCCAAATAAAACTTGACATAAAGTTAGATACATTGCAAAAATAGTATCCAAAACTGGAATGTAGTACTCATATCTGTTATGAGTCATTCCATAGTTACTGACATTATCTTTAGAGTAGATCCATAGGAACTAATATTTGATTTTGTAGTACTGACAGAGAGCTTTTGGATAATCAATACATTTATGATGAATTAATTTCATGTAAAAATCGAGATGCATTGAACCCGACCCCCTCAGATATCGATGAAATTTTGTTCATAGCTAAATTTGATTAATACAAACAAACTCTAATTTTTATAAATGACTGTTTTGCGATTTTTTGGGCGTGGCACAGTGAAAAAGTTTTCGAAAAAACGCGAAAATGGTCAAAAAGAGCTCCATTTAAACTACAATAAGTCAGAATCGGCTAAACCGATTTCCATGATCTTGGTATCGTTAAAAAGATATTTGAACAGGCTTTATGACACGTTTTATGACACAAAAAAAATTAACTGTAAAAAATTTATAAAAAAAAGAAAATTTTAACTAACGAAAAATCCAAAAAGATCAAGGGTTTTTTTACAGTGTACTTCTTTTTTAGAAAGGTTTATCCTTCACCTATACCATATCAAAAAATAAAAATGGGTTCTCTTTTAGTTTTTTTTATATAATTTTTTAAGTAGTGTCACTTCTAGTAATTGCCCTTATATTTTATATTTACAGGTAAAATAAATAAACATAGTCCTAGGAAAATTATGAATATGTTTTAACCCCAATTTTTTAAGTAGTGTCACTTCTAGTAATACGTACCGAAAGTTTTCGAAATAATTCGAATAACAGCGAAAATATCAGGTCACATTCTTACACATTTACAAAATAGTTCAACAATTATAACATTTTTTAAATGTTTACAAATAAAAAACCATCAACAATTGTTTATATTATTTGCCATGTTTTTATTAATTTGTGTTTTATTTGAATTACATTTTTTTTAAGTTAATTTTTTGTAAGAAATTTTGCGCTGCTCAAATTTGGCACAGTCAGAATATCTGCGCACATGTACAAAAGTTTCATTTATCGGAATGAATGAATGAAAGCCTTGAGTTCCTGTTATAGTTTGAGCTTCTTTATATCTTGAAAATAGCTTTTCTTTAACGTTGTTGTATTCGTCAGCATCTGCGTAAGCAACTTGTATGGTGGTCTTATATGTTTCTGATGCCCAATGATAGAGTTGCCTCGTTGACTGGATTTCATTTTTATTTGCAATACTATAATTTCGAGCACCTCTCTTCAATGTTCCTCCGATTCCATCACATGCAGATTTTCCGTGACTGGTAGCATAAAAGTGCCATCCAGCGTCAATAACAAAATCAGATTTGTGATGGCAAAAATTAATGAAGTTATATTTATTTTTATATTGTGCTCCTGCACCATCTGATACGTAAATGATTTTATTAATATTGTTGGTTATATTGGCCTTCACGAACTGTATCATTTTTGAAATATATAGATGAACTGCTATGCTATCATGGGTATTGCAATTAGATATTATGGCGAAGCTTTTATGAGTTAATTTATCGTTATCTGAAGATAAACAAACAAAGGAAAAAAACAAATAAATAAAAAATATTAAATATTTTGATGAGTGTGGATGGATGTGTTTACTAATACCAAAATATTAAAATAATTACCTTTGTAATAAATAACGAACGGATGTATTGTAGCCTGATCATTATTCCAATGGTATCCTTGGACGGCATCTTGTACAAGAAACGCATAGTTTTCAGCAAAGTCCATTTGAATTAACATTTCTCCTGATAACAGCGCCGCTCTTTTATTGCTGATAAATTCAGATTGTCGCTTTGCTATGAAATGATGCGGAATCAGAACTTTGATGTGTTTAGTAAAATCGCTAACAAATGATTCTGGGTTGGTGGTTAACATTTCCAGAACACATCTAATCGTTGTATTCCACTTTTTGTATATTATTTCTTCAGTTTGGTTATTTTCAAAATGTTTTAGCATATGCGTTTTTAGATTATTTAAATTTTTGAAGCAGTGACCACACATTGAAACGCAACACTCGTTTTTTTCTATGTCACCATTACAAACAACAAATTTAAGAACATCTTTGTAGTCGGTAAATGTGCATTCTCTTTCGATACAAATTGATTTTAAGCCACTTTTTTCAAACATCAATTTCATATTCTGATGCAATGTCCATACACAGATATTTTGCTGGTTTCCAACTCCAAGTTTCATACAATTTATTGGCCTTAACATTGTAAATTTTGTAAAACCCACTTTGGCCAAGGGATTTTTTTTTTAAATTCGTAGTAAGATTCGCGTAGTGAAGATAACATCAGTCTTTTTTGAACTTTTTCACGTAAGTTTCCTTGTTTAACAGTAATTGAATCTTGCGATCCTGGCATCATTCGGCTAATTTCATCATCTTCATAAAATAACTTGACTGCTTAGAGTTTCGGTTGGTAAACTACGTGTGCTCATTTTTAAAAGATTGATATCTGCAAACTTCGCCTTATTCCTTTGGATATCTTTACTTTTTTTGATGCAATCGTGAGATATATCATCCCCAAAACGATCTTTAATTTCTGCGTGGCTCATATTGATTGGTAAAAGAGATAAAATTGTTTGCTTTTCCAAGAGATTTGAGCTGTTCTCTATTTGATATTTGATGTTTTGCAAAATTTCTTCGTAAATGGCTTTGACGTTTTCAAGTTGCGCTGACAAATCAGACAATGGCCGCATTCAGCGCAGACAACAGTTGGCAACTATTGTGTAAAAATTCGCTGAATGGTACAAATTTGGTAGCGCTAACTAAGGCTGATAAAGTAGCGTACGCCTTTTAATCGAGCGAACAAATTCTATGCTACATGAACACAACTGTTTGCTTAGCTGTCAGATGCTATTACTGACGCTGTTAAATTAATAAATGCAGAAAGAACGCAGCAAATTTAAGTGAGAAACCTTTGCAATTGAATTAAATACATAAAAATTAAATTGAATCTAACTTCTGACGTGTAGAGTAGCAACACATTCAGAGAAAAACATCGTGAACTAAGGTAGCGCTACCATTACACTTCACAACAGTTGTCTGCGCTGAACCCGGCCAATGGATCAGCTCCAAGTAAATCTGCTACATTTTCCAAAATTTGCAGTGATTTTTTTTTTCTGTATGCATCTCGTTTGATATATTTCCTCTTAAGAGGCGACATTTGGTTTGGTAGATGAGGAATAATATGATCATTTATATTTTCAATGAGTTTGTTACTTTCGATGTTTGCATTACGTCTGGTACAAGTTGGAAGTTCATTCAATTCTTCGCTAATTTCATCGCTAGGCGTTGTTGGTAAATAATTTGAGACTTCATTCTGCTCCACGTTGGATTCATTACGACTGCGCGCTTTTCTCAGTGTATTCCGGCAAGTTTCGGAAATACGGCTACAATGAATGCTGGCGACAGCTGGAAAATATTCAATTATATTTGCAGCCTCGTTTTCACTTATTTTACGAAGCGAAGCGCAACACTTATTAGATATTTTTATGCATCTGTACTTATTGTTTGAATTCATATTCACTCAAATTTTTAAAATATACGCGTAAAAATTGTAATGGGATATCTTGGCTTCTCGAAACTGTTTATAGTTATGAATTTCGGTACGTTCATCAGGTGCATTTATATAGCAATTTTTAAGGCAAGCAAGAACTTTTTGGGGTTAAAACATATTCATAATTTTCCTGGGACAATGTTTATTTATTTTACCTGTAAATATAAAATATAAGGGCAATTACTAGAAGTGACACTACTTAAAAAATTATATTAAAAAAACTAAAAAAAGAACTCATTTTTATTTTTTGATATGGTATAGGTGAAGGATTAACCTTTCTAAAAAAGTAATACACTGTAAAAAAAACCCTTGATCTTTTTGGATTTTTCGTTAGTTAAAATTTTCTTTTTTTATAAATTTTTTACAGTGTAATTTTTTTTTGTGTCATAACACGTGTCATAAAGCCTGTTAAAATATCTTTTTAATGATACCAAGATCATGGAAGTCGGTTCAGCTAATTCTGAGTTATTGTAGTTTTAATGGAGCTCTTGTTGACCATTTTCGCGTTTTTTCGAAAACTTTCCCACTGTGCCACGCCCAAAAAAATCGCAAAACAGTCATTTCTAAAAATGAGAGTTTGTTTGTATTGATCAAATTTAGCTATGAACAAAATTTTATCGATATCTGAGGTGGTCGGGTTCAAAATTTCAGTTTTATCTCGATTTTTAAATGAAATTCATCTTATGGGAAAATGGTTTTTATGTAGTTAATATTAGCAGTGTCATTTGGTAACCTTCGTTACTGTTAAAACCCAGCACAATACTTTTTTAAAATTTCACTATTTCGGGATTGAACTAACCAGTGAATTCATTGATTTTTTTTAAATATTTGCAATAATTTTACGAATTTAATCGGGGAGGACATTTATGTTTAATTTAAAAAAAAATCGTATTAAAAAATTTTCGATAACATTACAAAAAAATAATATAACAAAAAAATTTCAAAAACTCATTTAAGTCTCAATTATTATCTAGTAGTACAATTATCATTTAGTACTCAATTAAGTAAAACTCATTAATTTGCACATTTTGGCAGGGGCTTCAAGATCTTATTTGGAGCTTCTGGATCGAATTCAACGTCGTGCGATATATTTGATAGGTGATGAAAGTATTTAATCCTCTCTCAACTCTCTTGGGCATCGCCGCAATGTTGGTTGCCTAAGCCTTCTGTATAGGTATTACCATGGGAAGTGTTCAAGGGATATACATGACCTGACGCCACCAGCTCGTGTGTTTCCCAGTTCCACTCAGGCAGCTGTCCAAGCCCACCCCTTTACCATTGCGTTCTATACCAATAGAACCTCGCATTACCGTGATAATTCGTTCCTTAGTCGCACGGTTAAGTTGTGGAATAGTCTCCCTGCGAGCGTGTTTCCTGACACTACTCCATCTATCCACCCTCCAACTAACTATCGCCCATCTTCCGAATCAACACAATGCTTACGCATTTAAAGGGGGCATCCCCTGAGCGTTGGCTTAGTCTAAAAAAAAGTATGCATAACAAATTAATATAATTAGTTAAAAATTCAGTTATAAGACAATTAACTACCACTTTCTGTGGTTTATTAAAGTATTATAAATTTATATAGATGGGATTCTACCCGGGATTAACCTATACATCGGGAATTTATCTGGGCATTTTCAAAAAGCATTTGAAATAAAGCATCTAGCAACCACTGATTGTCAATCAGCTAAAAAGTCATTTCAAATGAGCCATTTGTTATTTGTTGTAATGTTTTCAACGTTTTCAACAGCACATGTATTTTTGGATAAATTTTATAACTGAATTAAATTTTGGAGAAGGTATGTATTAGAGCCCTACGTAGGTGCACTTAAAACCGGCTTCAAAACGTTGGTTCATTTCACACTACACTAAGTGTCTTGCTTGCTGCAAAGAAATCATGTGTGTGATTGCAGCGAAGACAAACAAAACATGATAGCGCAATCAAAACAGATCATAAAGATTATTGATCTAAGTCCCGGTTTATACTCGTCAAGACTTGACGGTCAAGTCTTGCGTTCGGTGGTGCGGGAATCGTAACAAAAGGGAAAGAAAAAAATTGACCGTACCGTCAATTCTTGGGCAATTCGTTTTGTGTTCGTTCGTTGTCCCGCTATTTTCAATTTTAAATCGGCCTCATCAGTACAAACTTGAGAAGGAAAAGGGAGGAGTGAAAGAAACAATTGACCGTCAACTCTTGACGAGTGCAAATTGAATCGTCAAGTTTAAAAGAGAATATGCAAAACTTGAACGTCAAGTCTTGACGAGTATAAACCGGGACTAAGACACCCAGTAGTTCCAGTCTTGAAGAAATCTCAAATGAATCATGTACGATTTTTCTTGATCCTTGACGAAACACGCCGATTTGGCCATACATTTCATTGACGAAAATTTCATATAAATGTTCCAAATTCGTGCAAGGCGCAATGCAGAAACGTCGGGATTTTTCATGCACGATCCCAATATCGAAATATTGAGGAAGTTTCGTTAACGAAACATAGACAGGAATATTAAGAAAATGCGTCAAGGAACTAAAATCGAAACGTGCTTCTGGACCGAATTCAACGTCGTGCGATATATTTGATAGGGGATAAAAATATTTCATCCTCTCTCAACCCTATTGGAAATCGACGTAATGTTGGTTTCGTAATGGCGTGACGCCACCACACCGTATGTTTTGCAGGTCCACTCGGGAAGCTGTCCAAGCTCACTCCTTTACCATTACCTTGATTCTACGTAGAACCTGACGTTGTAGTGATAATTCGTTCATTAGTCGTATGGTAAAGTTGTGGAATAGTCTCCCTGCAAGCGTGTTTTCCGTCAGTTTTGAGCTGTGCAAATTTAAAAAAAATCTTCACCGAAACTACTCCATCCCTTCAACCTCTAACTTACTATCACCCATCTTCCAAATCATCACAATGCTCATACATTTATAAGAAACATCACCTGAGATTTCACTCTACAAAATAGAAATAATTATACCAAATTGACAAAATCAAACGAATTCGACAGCAATGGCAATGAAACCTAAACAGTGGTGTCAATGAATATTTTAATACTAACGAAAACCATCGAGAGTCAGTCCAAAACTGTCGATAGTCCCGATAGTGTGAAATTATCGATAATATCGATAGTGTCATCGATAGTTTGCAAACTCAACTGTTTCGGCTCTGAACGATTCGGCGAATTACAAAAATCATGAATATCTTGAAGTTGTTGCAATGGAGTGGAAAAAGTTAGGCCCTGACAACCGGTACTTTGCATTATATGTTGCATGAATTTTTTTTAAGTCCAGCAGCTCAAGCAGAAACTTCCTTTAAGAAATCATCACGAAAAGTTCGTCAATGATGCCGGGAACTACTGGGCAGTGTCGGGCAGCTTTGCACACTTGAGATTGTGTTTTTGCAGTAAAATATGTATTCATCTCACCTACAGAACGATCAAAGCTTCAGTGTTCAAGCGAATGTCAAGCAGATAAGATCTGCGCTTGCGTGTTCCTTGAACATTTTTTATTATATTTGCGTCGATAAGCAATAATAGCTTAAGTCGATTTAAGACAGAACTGAGTTATTGATATAGTTGTGTTCCACGTATATATATATATCATTATGAACACACAAAATCTAGAACTACTAGCATGACCTTAGCCAAAGATATGACGCAAAAACAAAAGGCCCATTCATATAACTTATATGGCGATTGAAAGCTTTGAAGCAAGATTTTTGGAAACTTTAAAATAAGACTTAAGCTGGTTTTGCTCATCACCACAGATATAACGTAAGATTACACTGCATAAAATTTTTTGTATGCAAAATTTTTGGAAGTATATATGAAAAATTTTTGTATTTTTAAAAAATAACGGCATGGCGCGGCATCAAAGAGGTAAAATTAAAATTATGCAATATAAGGCCAATATAAGGTAATTGTGGGGCATGCGATGGAGAAATTAATTAATTATTTAAAAGCGGCATTTCCACATATCATATCATATAGTGATCAGTTCCAAGTGCGTATAATGAAAGCATCTTACGCTGTCAGTTTGGCCTTGGCAAATCACAATAAGCAACATAAGCACAAAAAAAACATATTTGTTTTTTACTATTAGCCTGCCTTTTTACATTTCCGTCTGCTTATCTGTATTTCACATTATCCGTCTGTCGATCTGTTTCCTTTTGACATTCCATCCACTAATTATTTATTTAATTTCGCAATACAAATCCGAACAAAAATATCCCATAATGCCTAGTAAGATTTCTGCAAAAAGTGCTTTAGCACTACTTTGTTTTCAGTGTGAGCTTTAAAGCGCTCATGAATACATACTCAAGATGAGAAAGTATAGGTGTGCAAAGCTGCCCGACACTGATCTAAGATATCGTTGTCAGAGAGCTCACTGCAGTCAATGCAACGAAAGCTTGTTCACTGGCAATCATTGGCGTAGCAAGCGGGGGGAAAGAAGGGCAGTTGTCTAAAGATAGACTCATTAAACATAATGCTCCATCTGATATCACTTGATATCCTAGCTAAACAGATGGCCGCTTATACAGCCATCTGCCTAGAAGCCACCTCCCAGTGGAAAGAAGGTACACTAGGACATTCTTGAATTAGAAAATTTCTTCCTCCCACGCCTACGTTCATCAACTACATCACACAAAAACTATCCTTCGAAAGGAAGTTCGAAGTATCCATTCCCTCTCGAGGAGAGTGGGAATTAGAAAACCGTTCACCCCACAATGTCATTGAGATCTTTACTGATGGATCAAAAGTAGACGGAAAAGTAGGTGAAGGAATCTATTCGGAAGCATTTATTTAGCCTTCAGGCTTCCTGATCATTGCAGTATATTTCAAGCTTAAATCGCTGTTATACATGAAGCGTTAACGTGGCTTTAGGTAGATGAGATATCTTCTATGGATATCTGCACACTATCCGATAGTCAAGCCACTTTGAAAGCCCGAGGAACTGCTGAAATAACATCTGAAACAGTTCTGAATTGCCGCAGATCTCTAAATGGGATGGCAAGACAGCTAAGAATCCTTCTATTATGGATGGCTGGACATAACGATTTTCTAGGTAACTATAAAGCAGATCGTACAGACTACCAAAAAACTATCTATAGATAAGGCAAGCCTTGGTATTTCTCTCACCACATATAAACTCCTTACACGTGAGTTATCCGGCATCAAAACCAACAACAGATGGTCAGCAAGTAAAACGCGTAATGTAACGCTGCAAATCTGGCCCTTTTCACCTTTAAGCGTTCAGGAGAACTCATTTCTCTCAGTAGAGAACACATCAACAACATGGTAGTGATTCTTACAGGTCACTGCCCTATTGGCAGACATGCTCAGAGATTGAATTTTTCTATAGAAAAATATCCTTTTTTTATATATGTTTATAAATGTTCCTTGTTTTTATAAATGTTCTGAATTTTTGCTCGAGCTCGATGAAGTAGTTTCTTAAGCGATTGAATATGACAGCTTTCATTCTTGAGAGTATTTCCAAAACTCTTTGTAATATTATAATCTCCTTAAGCCGAATGGAAAATTCTTTTAACGTGATCGTGGCTCCTCGCAATTCTGAGAATGAATTGCCAAGTCTCAACAAAGCTAAACTCGTCTTATTTAACTTTGTGCAAAATCGTTGGAACTTTTTTTTTATCATCAAATAAAAGGTAAATTTCTATGAGCCTTTAAATTCCTAAACAAAAGTTTTAAACAACTTTTTTTTATTTTGTTTTATCCAACTACTAGCTGATTTCTCTACGAGCTTATACTAAAATAAATCATAAATAAAAAATGTGCTAAAATTGTTTTGAAATACTTGAAGTACCTTCACCACAAAATGCTGCGGCAGCAAAATGTTTTTATTACATTTACTGCAGAAATGATTGCAATCAATTATTTGCGGGTCAAAAATAGAAAGAATACTGAAGAATACCGAGCAACTTCATTGTGGCCGGAAGTCAAGCAGAACACGAAAACAGTACTCACAGCAAGCTAGATGGAAACAATATTATTTGCTTGGCTTTTAGCAGCATAACTTTTTCTATCTTCTGTTTTTTTTTTGTTCAGTATACAATACATACTTATTTATAGAATGCAAATGTGAAGCAACACATCATCGCTCACTTTCAAAACTAACCGATTACTAACGATTTCGTAAGCTGCTTGCTACAGTACCAGTACCAGTGGAGATGGTGAAGGTGGTGGTCCTACTAGCAACTTCTTTGACGTTTTGTTTAACCATTGAAGCTACGAATTGTAGCCGAGCTATTGTGTTGTATGAAGCATGTGCGACATTATCATTCATCATGCTGAGAGGAGGAAGGAAGGAAGGATCCAAGTACGAAGCAAAGCAAGTGCAGCAGCAACTAACACACTCACTCACTGAAACTGAACGTGTACAATATAGAAATGCATGCAGCTTAACGGATGCTGTTCGTACGTAGTATTTACCTACCAATGTCCAACATTTCTCCGGGAAGCTCATATTGAGGATGCTTGCTGCAGCTGCAGGATGCAGGATAACGCACCTTAAGACCATTTGATTAATTTGTTTGTTTTGCTACATGCCAACTTACCTACTCACACACACACACACACATACCTACCCACACAAGTAACTCTGTTGAATGCACATTTCAACAATGTGAATGCATGCTTGGAAATCTGGAAGTGTTTCGGTCCACAAGACCGATACCGTCCCCTACGGATGGATGCTCAACATATAGCAACAACGTCCTGTTGCAAATGCTTTGTTATTTGTTGAGACTTCGGGCTGCTTTTGGTACGTACCTTGGTTTATTGCTATAAGCAAACAAAAAAAAAGAACAAAAAAAAAGCAATAACAATAATATATACAATGCCACAAATTGTCTACAACTTGTTTGCTTTAAAAATTACCATCATTTTTCTCTCCATTGTTGCAGCTTATCAATTTTCTTTCTTTACACATGTAGCAAAGAATTGATTTCACAAAAAAAAAAAACAATTTTTTTTTGTTAAATATTTATAAACTTGCTGATTAACCTTGCAAAAATACTATGAGTTATGTCTTTAAATAGTCAATGCTGTGGATAATACAATGGAAACAATTTTTTTTTAGGTTTTATTTATTTTGTTTAGATTTATATTTAAAGTAAACTAAAAACAAAAAAGAAAATGTACTTGGCTTTGCAGAAAGACAACAAAAATTAAAATATCCTGAAGATTCCGAAGCTAATATTTTTGACGTATGCTAGAAGGAAATAACATGTAACAGTAAATGTGTAAAAAGGATCAGTGTTAACTTGAAAACGGAGAAAAAGAAACCCTTTCATTGAAACATACATGCCATTGAGGTGCAGTAAGCAGTAAAAGGCATGGTACCACGGTTAAAACAAAAAATCTCCCCAAAATTTCATAAAAATGACGTCACAATGGTTAGGTTAATTTAGGTTGTAGTGGCTGTCTTTTTACAGACAGGCCACGGTGTCAAATTCCTTACTCTACGTCTCTTAAGCTCTTAACAGAGCTGTGGATTCTGAACATTGGATATTCACAAAGGTAATCTAGTTCATTGACGACCCAGTTGCCTAAAAAGCGATGATGGTATTGACCCAGCGCAGGACGGGTGCAGGGGAGATACGTTGTGGATTCTACCTCCTCCTGATCTCTGCAGCTTCTGCAAAAGTAATTAAAGAATATATTTAATCTTTGAGCATGTTTGCCAATCAGGCAGTGCCCTACTAAGAGCCGTGTCATGGTACTCTACACCAAAACACCACATCGTGTATATTAATATTATATTTCATTTCCTGATATTTAGAATTATTTTAAGACTTTTTTTTTGTTTCATCTGCTGATTTATCAGACTCAACTGATAAGTTATTTTTACGTCCTTCTTAAGCTTCGGATGCAATAAAATTTATCAACAGCTTTATGTAAATAAAGTAGCTTAAAATTAAATTAGTTCAATTATTTAAAATGTGTAGAAAAACATGGAATACTGCAATTGAAATATGTTTGGGACTTGATAAGAATTTTTGTTGTGGCCTAAGCTGTATTTAAAGAACTCAACGAAAGCTCAAGAAAATCAACAATTATTTTCAAAATGCATGTCGCAAGCGTGCATTTGTCATAGTTGTGAATAGGAATCTACATATAATAGTATATGTATACATCGGCATGTATGTATATTTCATTCAATCGGTAATAATTGGTGTATTAAATTTTTTATTTTAAGCTTATGATAGAAAAGCATTAAATTTATTCTAGTGTTTCAGATGCATTAAGAAAATTAATAAATATAATGGTCATTTCATCCCTTCAAAGAACTTTGACTAGGCTTCTGTTGATCAATTTTGCATTTACAGATATTTTATTTTAAATACTTTAATAGTATTTTATTTATGAAATGGGAAACTAATTGAATGCAATGCAATTTATAGATAATATCAGCATAATAGTATACAGTTGCTGGATGAAATATAACTGAATATTTACTTTTTTTTAGGGATTTACACTTAAAAATAAAATTTTACACCCTCTGTCAAGAAACACTAAAGGTAATCACTACGCGTTATTAAGTATTTGAACAAAAAAAAGCGGACATGACTTTTTCTCCTGTGTTTTTTTGTTCAATGATGCACAAACGGTAAAATAAAATATAAAACAAAAAAATACTGTGCATAAAAGACATTCCAAGAAACATTTTTAATGTATAAAGACAAATAAAAAAATTTTAAAAATTGATTTATTTGAAAAAATGCAGGCCAGTTTTTTACTTTATTATAATTTGCGGCTACTCGGCTGAATGACTTTCAATAAAAACAAATCTCTGCATTTTATGTAGCCTAAAAAACAATTTAGCAATTTATACAAAAAATTGTATATTTATTTGTACATATTTTCTATACATTTATTGTATATACACATTTCAAATTTTATATCCAGTTTGTATATAAATTTTTAATTGTTTGTGTTATAAAAAAATAAATTGACCATTTCAGCCCCAGAAAGGACTTTGACCGAGCTTCTATTGAATTGTTTGTATTATATTATATAAATATCTTGAATTTAAAAGACTATTGTCTAATAAAAAAACTAAAAAATAATCGTGTTAATCACTTTCTTCTTAGATATTTTCAATATTAGGGCCATTATCCGTGTGTGGTATGAGTATTTGTAGTATTAGTTGTTTTTATAATTTTATAAAAGTATTAAGAGTAGTAGAAAATTGTAGAGGAAATATTAATATCATCACATACCATTATATTACAATATAATACTATATCATTATTCCATACGTAGCAAAACATATAGTCGAAATAGAAGTCAAAGTGGTAGTAGAAAATAGAAGTAATACGATTAAAATAAAATAGTAGTAGAAATATTCATATCATACCATACCATATCAAAACATACCATACCTTAAAGAACCCTTTAAATCATACCATCATATATAGTATTGGCCAAAACATACACGGTAAGAAATTTTGGAATAAATTTTAATGCAAGCAATGTACAGAGATTTTTAATACAAAAAGTATAAAATAATACCTCACAATTGAATACAAAATTTTTAAATACAGGGTCCGCCAAAAACTTTTTTTTTTAAAATTCTATAAAAAAAACTACTGTATATTTTCTCACATTTCTTTTTTTATTTGAAATTACAATCCTTTCGGTTAATAATGGAAAATAATTTCGTTCAAATGGCTGCCTCGGCTGACCATGCAGTAGCCTACACGATTGGTCCAATTTTTAAGCACATGGCTTCACGAATATTGTCCTTTAAAGCGTCAATTGTCTCTGGCTTGTCGGCGTAACACTTATCTTTGAGGGCACCCCACAAATAATAGTCCCACGGTGTCAAATCGCAGCTCCGAGATGGCCAAACGACATCAGCTCTGCGGCTGATAATGCGATCTTCAAAAACAGGGCGCAAAACATTGAGGGTAGCTTCGGCTGTGTGGCACGTAGCGCCGTCCTGCTAAAACCAAATGTTGCCAATATCCTCCTCTTCAATTTTTGTGAACTAAAATTCGTTCAACATGGCCCGATAACGATCGCCATTGACTGCAACGGCCACTCCTTGCTCATTTTCGAAGAAAAATGGCTCAATTATGCCTCTGGACCAAAATCCGCACCAAACAGTGACTCGTTTTGGGTGCAGCGGCTTTTCAATGTATGCGTGCGGGTTTTCTGTGCCCCAAATGCGACAATTTTGCTTGTTTACATACCCGCCAAGATCAAAATGAGCTTCATCTGAAAAGATGATTTTTTTGGCAAAATCGGCATCATCTGTAAGTCGATCGCAGGCCCACTTAGCGAAGCGAAAACGCATTGGATGGTCAGTTGGCTTCAACTCCTGAACCAATTGGACTTTGTATGGCGTCATACCAAGGTCTTTATGCAAAATTCGTCTCAATGATGTCTCCGAAATGTTCAATTATTGAGAACGATGGTGAATTGATGTTGATGGCGCTTCACGCACACTTTCTGCCACAGCAGCAATATTCTCAGGTGTACGCACTGCATTTGGCTTCTCACGCTTTGGTTTATCGATGAGGATGCCAGTTTCTTTCACTTTTTTCACAATATAACGAACATACGGAGCTGACGGTGCTTCTCTTCTTCCAAAATCCGTACGCAATTTTCGCACACATTCTGCAACATTACAATGATTTTCAAAGTAATGTTGCAATATTTTCCAGCGTTGTTCAAGCATATACACAACCATATTCGTTCAGCGGAAGGATAAAACTAATTACCTGTTGAATCAGATATGAGCTAAATATTACCATTCACGAAATAAGTACTAGTTGAAAAAAAAAAGTTAGATGGCGGACCCTGTAAATTTTTGTATATTTCAATACAAAGCAAATATATAACCTTCGCTTTACCAGAGATTTTTTACACGTCGCTTACCAATACCCACCCACCCGGGTGACCCAGGTGATTTTAGTTTATAAAATAATAAAATAAAAATAATAAAATATAAAATAAACTGGCCATTTCAGCCCTTGGAAGGACTTTGACCTAGCTTCTATTGATCAATTGTGTTGTGCGTGTTGTTTAATGTTTGATCACAAATGACCGAGAACTGGACCTACGTGTTTTATGCCGATTCCGAACGGCAATTTTTACTCTCATTGTCTGCAGAGAGGTGGCGACCGAACAGAAAAATTAATTCAATTGAAAAAACTTTCTGTCTGAGCTGGAATTGAACCCGGCCTACCGCGGTTCTTTAGTTTATGGTCCACGCACTCTACCCACTAGGCTACGGACGCCACATTTAAGTTTAAGCATATGTCAAAATGGAGCCCTAATTATCAACTTGATGTGCGTAAACAATATTAAAATTTGACGTTTGAATGTTTACGTAACCCACGGGCTCAGTAGGGGGAAGATTAGCGGAAGTGTTAAGGGAAAGAACCCACTTGCAAATAAGGGTAACAGGTGAGGTATTGAAGAAATTTTCATGAGCTTTGTAGAGAAAAATAGTTAAAATTAGGAAAAAATTATCACGTGAATAATTTTAACAAGTCCTACCACCCTAAGCCACCGTAATTACCCGTGAAAAAGAATAAATGCTAACGTTGCATTTGCTTTGATTTGAGAGAACAGAACATTAAAGTTGTGTAGCGGTAATGATGGCTCTAATTATAATTAGTTTTATAAAAAAAAGTTTTTAGTAAAAAAAAAATAATTATTTGTCTAAATTTTATAACCAAAAATTTGTCCAAAGTTGATGAAAGACACAATTTGCAGAAATTGTACGTGAGCGTACGTGAAAAGCGATTACTGGCAACGAACTTTCTGTCTTAGGGCAATTTTGCTTATAATGGGAAGCCATAAATCAAACAAAGAGGCACTAACAGTACTTTAAAATAAAAATTCATACCTATTGTATCAGGTAACTATGAAAAAAGTAATTTCTTGGACATTCTATGATTCATACGATTTGTTTGGCATGCTACCAGAGCTGTTCGTCGAGAAAATGATGAGACTGCACCCACAAGGGGTGTTTTCGGAATATCTCGTTCAAATAGCTAACTATCACCTTCACGATTCCATTACAGTGGATGAGCAGATGTATGGCTACAGAGGACGTACTAGGATTACACAGTACATGCCATCCAAACCTTTCAAGTACGGTATTAAAATCTGGTAAGCCTGAGATTCTGCAACATAATGTCCTCTACGTTGGAAAATATATACGGGAAGTAAACAACATCAGGGACGTACTCTCTGAAGTTTGCCATTGTCTGCAGAGAGGAGGCAGCCGAACAGACATATTATTTCAATTGAAAAAAATTCTGTCTGAGTTGGAGTTTGAACAGAGATTCTTTAGCTTACGGGCCATGCACACTACCAGTAGGCTATTGCCGCCACTTAATGGATACCTGGCTTATAAAAAAATAATGACACCTCGGTACCAAGGTTTTACCAAGAGGTTTTTTTTCTTTTTTTCCATTTCAACCAGCTGAGAAAAATCAAAGTTGTGAAAATTTTTGAGTGAAAAATTAAAAATTCTTCAAATACTTGAAATTTCGATGATTTATAATAGAACAAATCAAGATATGAAGTAGTTAGAGTGATAATAGAATACAAAAGTCGAGAGGTGGCCAAAAACTTTTCTGGCCCACAGCAGATGAACAGCAATAAAAATGTCATAACTTTTTCATAGGAAACGGAAGGAATAACTTGAAATCAACAAATTAGATTATTAAAATTGTTTCCACAGTAATAAAAGCAGTGGCTACAAATCTAGTGATCTTATGAGTAAGCCGTTTCTCCTGGAACGTCTAGAGCAATGGCTGTGGAACACTCTTTTATTGGCACCTGGGAGATTGTCAGCTGCACCTTTGAAGGAAAACCGGAAACATCTGGATTGGAAGGCATTAAGTTTCGTTTGGATGACACTAGCGACATACCTGGTACAATGATTTAGTTAGTCCACTTCCTGAATCCAAAGACTGCGGCACTTGCTGTGACTCAGCTAGCGTCTTATTTAGTTGCGAAACTTTCGATGTGACGGAGTCTAATCCGCGTTTAATATTTGGCGCATTCGCTGGCCAAGCATAGAATTTAAGACAAATACCTTAACTCCGACTGATACGCTTGTTTTGGATTGTGAAAATTGGTATGCATTGGAATGCAAACGGCTACGAGAGGGTCAAGCAGCTGGCCAGGAAAAAGAGTTCTCCTTTGCGGAACCACTGACGGAATCCTATTTCTCAGATGTGATAATTAAAAGTTCTGATGGAATGGATGTATGGATAAAAAAGCATACACATTACGTATCTTAAGATTGCAATTTTACCATTTTTGTTATTTTATTTAATTGGTTTTTGTTGTACAACATCGAAACAGCTGTACTAATAAATATTATTTTCTTATTTTTCTTGAAAAAAAAGAGCACTTAGTTAATTTAAAATGTAAAATTAGTTGCATATGTTTAAGTTATCCTTTTAATATTCAATCTGGGGATATTTATTTCCCAATAATTGACACAAACACAGTCTTATCATTTTTAAAAAATATTAAAACATCATATTAAAGTGGTCCTGATAACATACCTTCAAGTATATTAAAATACTGCTGTGAAGAATTAGTAACTCCAATCTCTTTACTATTTACTTCATCATTAAAATCCTGCTATTTTCCTGCAGCCTGGAAGCATTCATTTATCATTCCGCTGCATAAATCCGAAAATAGGTCTTTAATTGATAACTACCGTGGCATCGCAAAATTAAGCGCTTTGCCTAAACTTTTAGAGGCAATTGTTACACCACGACTATCGCATAGCGTTAAATCTTTAATGTCTCCTTTCCAACATGGATTCCTTTCTGGAAAATCTACTGTTACTAACCTTCTCGAATTTACATCAAAAACTATAGAAAACTTTGGAAAAGGCATGCAGACTGATGTTATTTACACGGATTTTAGCAAAGCTTTTTACGTTGTAAATCACAAACTATTGATCTTAAAATTACATCTTGTTGGATTTCCTATACCGTTGGTGAAGTGGATTGAATCTTACTTAAGCAATAGAACACAATGCATTCTAGCATCTTAATGTTTGCTGACGACGTCAAACTCTTCCTTTCTTTTAAAAATGATAATGACGCTGTATTTTTGCAAGCCGACATTGATCATCTTCATAACTGGTGCAAAACGAACCGTATGAACCTCAACATGAAGAAATGCAAGCATATGTCTTTCTCGCGCAAACCACCAATTAAATGTACCTTCAAAATTTGTGGTTATCCATTGGAGTTCTTAGATATTTTCAATGATCTTGGAATTACAATGGATCCACGTTGGGCAAAAGAGTTTAATGATCCATTCATAACGAAAACCTTATTCACTTCCCTAGTGCGGCCTATCTTAGAATACGCTTCAGTTGTTTGGTGCCCACGATACGGTTGTTACGTAGACGACATTGAATCAGTGCAGAAACAATTTCTTTTGTTTTGCTTAAGCTATCTTTATTGTAATACTGATTTTCACTTACCATCTTATGAATATCGGTTACAACTCTTAAATCTTCCTTCTTTAAAAAATCGGAGAATTATGATAAATGCTTGTTGGATTACAAAACTTTTACATGGATATGTCAACAGTCCATATTTATTGAGTAAAGTATGTTTTAATATTCCTCTTCGTCCTAGAAGATCTTTTATGTTACTCCACATGAACTTTTGTAGCACTAATTATTTGCAAAATTAACCTCTTAGAAGCACTTGCGGTGATTTTAATTTTGTATCTGATGTTATATCCTTAAGTGAATCCATGGACTCAATCAAACATAAAATTATAGATTACCTGCAGTACCGACGTTGATTATGTAAAGTTCTTTCAAACATATATCTGATGCATCTAGTGATTTGTAAACACATTATCATTAATATAACAATCTAAATGGATAAATGATCCTAAGCGTAAAATGGAAAATTTTGGTGTATAAACATCTAAATAATCTGAATGGACCTAAACCTGGGATCTTCAATTGCCTCATATCTTCATGATGATTGTGACTACATTTGTCGACGGTAGCGTGGTGTCTTTTTACCTCTTGAAACACTACGTTAGATCGATTTGTAATATATTAATATGAGTGGCCGATAAGACCTAGTTTGTCTTGGTGCCTGCGTTCGCAACTGGTTTTCTTTATTTTATGAAAATTGGTTTGGTGAAGTTGACCTAGTTTGTCAAGTAACCACCCTGTCAAGCCTGGACCTCACTGGCTTTAGGAAGACAGAAAGATATATATTATATATTTACCTATTGGAGGGGTGTTTTATTGGGTATGAGACCTTGTTTGTCACATGACTCCGCCGGATACAAAAATTGTTGCTAACTTGACCTTGTTTGTCTTGAAAACGCAACCCTGCTTTGCTGTCTGATATTATCGATTTTGACTTAACTTTTTTTTTGTTATTTTTTAAAACTTTAATAAAATTATATACTTTAAGCAATTTATTAAAACTTTTTAGTTTGTTAATAATACATGATTTCAATCAAAACCAAAATTTATATTTTTGAATTGTTTTAAATATCTTATTTTATAATTTTAAATTTGCTATAAAACCTGTTAAGGTTTAGCAATCAAGTAAATAAATAAATGTATTGACCAATACTGTACGGACAATAGCTATATCATCATACCATATCTCCAGACCATAGCATACCATAACATACAATCACAATCACTTCATATCACAAAAAAACTATTTTACTATACTTTCATACAATAAAATATCATTCCATCAATTCGTCATACCATCATACTATATCATCTATCACTTAATACCGATCAAACTCATTACACCACGCCATCATATAATACATGATTGCCATCATCCGAAAATCATCGTACCATACCTAACCTCCTGAACCGCCTGACGACTTTAGGTATAAATACCATAATTTTTCTTCGCAGCATTATTGCAACACAAAAAAATTAGAATTGGCAAATTCTAGATCGTTTTTCATATCTTTGAAGTAACACTTCAGTAACGCCTAGGTTCAGGGAAATAACGCCCAAAATAAAAAATTTAATAAAGTCTAAAAATTGTCCCTACAAATTTTGGGCTTTACTTCATTGTAATTGCGCGTTATTTCATTTTTCTATTTGACATCAAAATGTTAGATGAATTTTAAATTCAATTCAGAAGTAATGTAGACAGCGAAGCCGGTATTGGACTTGGCACCACGAAAAAGACCCCAATTGAAATAAGCCCCAAAAAAAGATTAAGTAAACCCCAAAAAAGTTCTTACATTTTTGGGTATTACTTCATAACTCCCCATTTTTAGGGGCTATTTCATAAATTTTGAGAAATATTTCATTGTTTTGTTTGGGTCTTATTTCATTATGAAACCAATTACACGGTAGAAGTGGATCAAATTTTATTTAAAACTTTACTAAAAGCTTTTTTCGCATTTTGTAAATTTAATCATTTTTGGCATAAGACTTTTCTGTGAAAGTTGCATATTAAAAAATAATTTGCCCATGTACGAAATGTTGCTATCACCATTCCGCATAAGGTATGTATGTCAAGTTTTTATGGTATTTTTACGATAAAATGATTTTCCCTTGTAATTTATTTTATTATTAAGTTTAAATATTATTAAGTTATTATGAATAAAGTTATTATTTCAGGCATATTTATCTTAGTTGGTCTGATTTCTTTACAAAGCCGATTACGGCTTACGACCAGCAAGTATTTTGGTCTAAAGATCTTTTTGAAACTGGCCATAATCCATAAAAGATTTGGGTCTTATTTTATTTTCGATTTGGGCGTTATTTCATTTTTTATTTTGGGCGCTATTTAATTTTTGTAAGCCTAAAATATTTTGGGTCTTATTTCATTTTCTGTTTGGCGTTATTTAATTTTTTTTTAGCTTTATTTCATTTTTTATTTTGGGCGTTATTTCACTGAACCAACGCATAAGGGCGGCAATTTGACATTATGAGTAAAAATTTTCGAGTCTCGTCACAAAATATACTTCGAGTCGCGTCAAGTTTTTTTGTACACAAGCAATGATATTTTCGGTGCCGGTACATAGATAGCCGGGAAATACATAGCCACAAATTTGGGATTATGTCCCCTTTTTTTGGGGAAAAAGTGAATTCAAAAAAAGATGACACTTTCCCAAAATGAATTTGGGATTATGACCGCTTAAAAAGAGGACATAGTCCAAAATTTGGGATTACGTCTCCTTTTTAAGCGGTCATAATCCCAAATAAAAGTTTTGCATTCTTCTTTGTAAAAATGTTTTTATTAAGGCCGCGTTTATAGTAGTGAACGCTTACATATTGTAATTTATATTACTATTATATTTTAAATGGATTAATAAATTGCTTTTGTTTATTATTAAAAAGTTATCTAATGTTTAATTTGTATACTTACTTTAGTATTTAAGTAGGGTAAATATACCTGAATAAACAACTTTCCGTACAAAGGCAAATTATTTCATAACAAACAAATTCATTTGCCCTTCAACGGAATGGTGATAACAACATTTTTCAAATAACTATTAACTAATTTACCAAAATGATGCAATAAGAAAGCGATGGCGCTATGAAAAAACGCCTATAAAATGAAAAATCACACAAATAAAATATGACCCAAAAAATTAAATGAAAAATCACAAAAAAAGAAATGAAAAAATTACCCTATTTTAAAATAATATTTCAATGTTTAATTATTGACAAAAATAATCTAACAAAAATTAATATGATTATTCATTTCCTAAATGAGGAAGCACTGCCTTATCAACACAATTTACTTAAAGTCGCATTTAGATCAATTTGCACACAGCCTTAAATTTTTAACTAAATGTATTTAGATTTATATTTTTAATAGGCGGCTGCTGCTTAGGGATTACAACCCTCAGTAAGTCCAACTCCGGCTTCGCAATCTACAAAGGCAAATTATTTTATCGTAAAGAAAACCATAAAAATTGATTTCACCTTGTTGATGTTGTTATCACTATTTCTTAGAAGGGTAAATCATTTTCTCTTATATCTGTATTAAGAAAAAAAAACTTAAGTCGAGTTAAGACAGATCTGAGTTATTGATGCAGCTGTATTCCACGCATATATCACTGTAAACACACAAAATCTGGAGCTGCTAGCATGACCTTAGCCAAAGTTATGACACAAAATTAAAAGACCCTTTAAAAACTTTGAAGCAACATTTCTCGAAACTTTGAAATCAGACTTAAGCCGTTATTGCTTATCGACACAGATAACATTTTTTTTTTTAAACTACTTGGGATTATGACCTCTTAAAAGTGGACATAATCCCAAGGGGTCAGAACCCCCATTTGGGATTAATAATAATAATAATAATAAACTGGCCATTTCAGCCCTTGGAAGGACTTTGTCCTAGCTTCTATTGATCAATTGTGTTGTGAGTGTTATTAAATGTTTGATCACAAATGACCGAGAACTGGACCTACGTGTTTTATGCCGACTCCGAACGCTTATGTTCTCAAGAAGCTTTTACATGGCAGTTTTTACTCTCTGAGGTTTGCCATTGTCTGCAGAGAGGTGACGACCGAACAGAAAAATTAATTCAATTGAAAAAACTTTCTGTCTGCGCTGGAATTGAAGCCGGGCTACCGCGGTTCTTTAGCTTAGGGGCCGCTTTTCAAATCAAATTTTTGGGATTATGTCCTCTTTCAAAGCGGTCATTGTCCCATTGATTATGTCCCTTGGGGCTATGTCCCGGCACCGATATTTTTTATTTTTTGTATTGGTACTTTCAGAGGGGTGGCAGATAGAGTGTAGGTGTGTTTAGAAGAAATTATGAGGGAAATTAATAGGACCATCTCATGCATTTGACTTCCCTAGGAGTCATAAATAAATTTTTTGATAAGATCGATAATAGAAAAAAACAAATGTTTTGTGATTTTGTTTGGCATGTTTGTATCCAGGAGAGTCCCTTTTTACAAGAGCAACGACAGCGCAGCGGCAGATATATGCTTGTATTAAATAAGCAAAATATTTTTTAAGCAAATTTTATATTACATTTCTTTTGAGATGCTCTTATACTTATAGTGTAGAAAAAACCTTACCTATAGAGGTTTTAGTTCAACTCATTGGAATATTCACTTCAAAAATAAATGTATACTATCTCATTTACAGCTATCGTTTATTAGGTGCGTGCACTATCGCGGCTTAAAGCACCTCACTGGATATTGATGAATTCCATGCAGTCTTTATGCAGTCCTCCTTGGTCCCATATGCTTTAGCTACACTTCCTTCCTTTCTTACTTCCTTCCAATGAGTGACCAATTAAATGAAAATTTTGTGGTTCTGCCGCAATGAATATTTGTGCAACGAATAAGTGAAATATCCATCGTTTACGGTTTTAAGTTCGTGTCTATAAAAGCCAAATAGTGTATGCATCACATTTTGATACAGCAATCTATACACTAGATATGAGTAAAGTAGCAAACAAAAATATTTGTGATGATTCAACAACTCAAGCGATGTTTATTGTATCAGCGCAATTTCTTAATGCCACTGTGCCAGGTTGTACTTTGAAATATTATGGTTCTGGTGTTAGTGGAATTTCGTTAAACGCAATGATATTCAGCGTTGAGTTATGAGGATAATTTTTTGAGGGTATTAAGTTAGATAACGCATTGAAAAAAAAATAAATTAAAGTTATATACGAATGTGTTCCGTATAATACAGGTTATTTTAAGAGGGGAATATTGGCCATAAATTCATTTAAAAAAGTGAACAAATACTTCAACTCAATAACGCAACACAGTGCTGCATTAACCATATCTTATGCGAACACAAGCATCACCTCAATGCAGCCACATACATAGGTAAATGCAGGGGCGGATCCAGAAAAATATTTCGGGGGTAGATGGTTATATCAATACATAAAAATGAGAGTTAACATTTTTTTTAGTTTTGAGATGGTGCTGCTAGCAGTTTTCTGTTTCAGTTGGAGAAAATTGACAAAACAGCCTTAAAGTTAAAAAATTTGTATCCCACTCATTTTGTAGCATAAATAAAATCATGATTTTTTCGACAGAATATGTAAAATAGATCAGAATTATATAAATGTGTTCAAATTTAGGATACTAGGTTTAGTTTTTTTAGCCAATAGAGTGTCGAAAAAGAGAATCGTTGGTAACTGTGGCTCCCGTGGGAAAAACAATTTTATTTAAACGGGAACATATTCTTAGATGACTATTGATTACTTTCCTTAATATCATTTCACAGACGTCGAATAAACTTGGAAAGTAGCGCCATCTAAAAATTAAAAATATTACTAAAATTATTATACGTATTCTGTCAAAAAATCATGGTTTTATATTTAAAAATGAGTGAAATATGAATTTTTTAACTTAAGGGCTTTTTCGTCAATTTTCTCCAACTAAAACAGAACAATGCCGGTAGCACCATACAAAAATTGAAAAAAAATTTTTATTTTCATTTACATATTTTGATAAAACCATCTACCCATCGAAATATTTTTTTGGATCCGCCCTTGCATATATCTTTGTATGTGGCTGCATTGAGGGGATGATTGTGTTCGCTGGTAGCACCATATAAAAATTACGAATTTTTTTTTATTTTCATTTTCATATTTTTTATATTTAACCATCCAACTTTGGGTCGGGCTCGATGAATTTAAAAATTTGATATTTTTTTAATCACCCTAACTTTATATATATATACAATATATATATATATATAAATATATATAAAGTATGCATATATGTATATATATTAGGGCGGGTCAAATTCTGGCTCAGCGAAATTCGTAAAATACATGTAATTTCAAGACTTTTTCTCCACTACAGCATATACAAATTCTGAAAAAAAGCTGTGCGGACTTTCGTAAATAGATTCATACACATACATTCATACATTAATATCTTATAATTGAGAACAAAATCTATTTACGAAAGTCCGCACAGCTTTTTTTCAGAATTTGTATATGCTGTAGTGGAGAAAAAGTCTTGAAATTACATGTATTTTACGAATTTCGCTGAGCCAGACCTCCAAAAAATTCGTCCATACAAATTGACCCGCCCTAATATATATATATATATATAAAAAAAATTTTATATACTTTTTTTATACTTTTTATATACTTTATATATATACATATATGCATAGCAGAGAGCAAAATAAGAAGTGTCCGATCAAATATTCGGTTTCGGTTTCTGTTACGGCCAGTATTGTATTGTATTGTATTTATTTATTCCAATTTTTTATGCTAACAAGAACTTAATCTTATAAGTAAGCATAAAAGCCAAGTTGAAAGTAACATTAGTACTGATTTGAACAAATAACTATTAGTCTAAGACTTAACAAGAATTTTAAATAAAAGGCATAGATGCAAAATATTAGTAAGTACATTAATAAAAATTATACGTGAATAGAAATAAGATAATTAACATTTCATAAAAATTGTTATAATTAATCTACAAAAACAAACTTATAAAAACAAAAATTACAGTTATAAGTTGAATGTCACAATTACTGCAAGTAACAAGAAATAGCTTTTTTAAATTGCGTTGCGTTGCTAATACACTGAATATTATTGGGAAGCGAGTTTCAAAGACGTATAGCATTTACATAAAAATGACGTTCGGACATAAAACAGGCAAATTTTGGTTGCAATAAACTATTTCCTCGGTTAGATCTCAAGAATTTAAGCTTTTCAAATAGATAATGTGGCTCTTTAGTATTAATGATTTTTTATAGTGATACTAGTGTTCTCAAGTTTAGCAGGTTATCGAAGGTTAGACTGAAAATTTGTTTTGCATGCTTCGATACGTGATCGGTACGCTTAAGCCCAAATATGTACCGAGCAATATTGTTGTACGCTACATTCATTTTTCTCTTGCTTGCAACATCACAGCATGCATATATTTCACACCCATACAAGAGGGTGGGCACAAGATATGCCTTTGCCAGAAAAATTATAATCCTTTGCGGTGTAAATCTTTGAGTTGCCCAAAGGATGCGGAGCATCCCGGTAACTTTTCCTACAGTGACATTTATATGATTGGACCATGTAAGCGTGCTTTTGAAGATAATGCCCAGGTTTTTTGTAGAAGCCACATTCTCAATATAGGAGTCATGTAGAGCAATTTTTGGAATTGGCGAGATATTTGTGGCTTTCCTGCTGACTATAAGGCATTTTGACTTTTTTGGATTTAAACAAAGACCATTTGCACAAGCCCATGTGTAAACCCGCTTAAGATCGTGGTTCAACCTGTCAACGCAACTGTTAATATTACTTAATGGGCAACTTATATAAAGCTGAACATCGTCTGCGTACATATGTACATGGCAAGATTTTAAAATATTTGGCAGGTCGTTAACGTACATAGAGAACAGAAGAGGTCCCATAATGGAGCCTTTAGGAACACCACAGACAACTGGCAAGGAATCCGAAAAAATATTTCCAATATGAACCGATTGCGACCTCCCGGATAGATACGTCGACAGAAAACGAGTGGCAGTCAATGAAAATTTAAACGTATTTGATAATTTAGCACATAGAATTTTGTGATCGACGGTGTCGAATGCTTTAGAGTGGTCAAGCAATACCAAGAAAGTAATCTCGTTGGGATCAAGATTTGTTCGAATCTCGTCGGACACATCTAGCAATGCTGTAACACAGCTTCGTTTAGGTCGGAATCCGGATTGTCTATCTGAAAGTAATGCATTTCTCAAAAGGTGTTGATTTATTTGCTTGTGAATTAAGGATTCGAATACTTTGGATAGAAATGGCAAAATAGCAATTGGTCGGTAGTCATTGCAAGTTTTAGGAATCGGGATGACTTTGGCTTTTTTCCAGCTTTTTTCCAAAAGTTTCGGCCCTTTTTGTCAGGTGAAGGTTTCTTGCATCAGTCATTTAATTTAAATATATAAGTTTGGTTTAATAAAAATATTTACAATGCATTGTACAAAACAAAAATTAGGAATTCGTCTTTAATTTTATTTATCGTGTTAACACAAAACACTTTGGTTAATTTTATGCGTTCGATACTATCTTTTCGATTTTCTCATATCTATTGCAATTAATATTAAAGTTTTATAGGTACTGCAGTCAAAAATTGACAATTATAATTAAACTTACGATCGAATTCTGTATGTGTGGAATAAAGGAAAAAAACCGATATATTTCTATTTTTATAATACTAAACCTTTAAAAAAATAAAAATATACGTTGTAGGTGCATACAATTTTGAGTGTATATGGAAGATCTAAAGTATAAAATACTTTTGTTATAAGAAATTAAATAAAAAATTATCTCATTTATTATTCTAACAAAGTTCAATTAATTATTATAAACTTCAATATTATGTCTTATGTCTTTCATACACATTTCCTTTTAATAAAAAAAAATTATTTGTAAAAACTTAAATTTTCATATTAATAACCAGTTTTGGTTTCGACCTAATATTATAAAATGGCCGAATATTCGGTTTCGATCGGACACTAGAAATAAAGAATTGTTATAAGATGCTCATTTTTTTCCAGAAGGTCCGAAAATCAGTTGTTCAACTTTTTTAATAATAAGGCGAAAATCGATAAAGTTTTAACGAAAAATATCAATAAGCATTTAAGTCAAATATAAAGTTTCTTATATATTATTGTTTCTTATATATAGAATATATTACTTTTTGTATCCTTCTGAAGATAGCGGTGTTTTGTTGCGCAATTTTAGTTGAGCACAAAAAGAGAAGAGTAGAGACCAACATGGAGTTTATTGAAACTCACGCAACACAAACTGAAAGATTTCTTAAAAAACCTTACTTTTTACTATGTATTAAAATTTATTTTTAAGGATTAAACTCCAAAATATGCTTCTAAATGGTTTTCATATCACATAGTTAACTACATTTTGTATAAATTTCTTTCATCGATCTTTTTCAATTTTTTTATCCATTTTTACTTTTTTAGGTAAATAAAATTAATTTATATGAATTCGAACTGTCTATTGCGGCAAAATTAAACCAATACAATTTTTTTTCAACTACATAATTTTAAGAGCCACATAGATTGAGTAGTTTTAGTATCACTAGTGTCATGCAATATTAATTTTTATGCGATAAAAAATTCTTCTTAAAATTAATTCGCAGCTGCTATGAAATAAAATTGAAACTTATGTGAAATTCAGAGCATTTGAGGAACCGAAATTTTGAATCAGAGCAGCACTTTTACATTGAGAAGATCAGAAAATTGGCAGAAGATCCGGTTATTTCTCTCCCTGATGCATAGTATATTTATTTAATAAGTAATCAGTAAATCAAGTCAAATGTGTTTTTGATTACAAAATTATATTTATTTTTCTTAGCTTTTGCGACATAATTTCTATTACATTTTCACATGTAAAGATGCACATCCAATAATGCCAACCCGTTCAATCAATCTTCACTTTTTTGCTTTGCAGATACCTTTTTAATGTGTGTACAGATGAAAATGAGCATTCGCTTGAAGTCACTGAAATCGGAAGGGTTACATTTAAAAATGACCATAAAGCTCACTGCTCACTGCTCACTGCACTGAAAAATGCGGTGTTTTTGTGACTTCAGGTTGCGGTTGCATGTATGACTGCTTACAGCTAAAGGAGCGATATTGCAAAATACATAAACAAAAACAGGAAAAAATATACAGTCTATTAGCAATAGAAACAGCTTCTAACGTTTGCAGCATAGCAGTGCTAATATTTAAAATAAATTAAGTGCCCAAACAATAAACACCAGTACATCACATTTAAATACAGATTCTCCAAGAGTTTTGGGAGGTTTGAACCCCTAAACCCCCCAGAATCTGCGGCTGGGTATATGTATATAGATACAAATAAAGTAGCACATTTACATGCAGCTGTGCACAACATGACAGAAAGTAGATTGTCGGGAGTAGGAATGAGGTTCTGAGAAAGTTTTTAGAGTTGGTTTGCATGGCAGTTATTCTGCACTAAATTTCAATAGATTTATTTAATTTGACTGCTTGTGTTGTTTTTGTTGTTGTTGTTGTTGCTAGATGATATATATTGGATTCGTCATTTGGTTTTTCTTATTTGTTATTTATAGTTTTTGTTGCATTGATTTGTATATTTTTCCTGCTAAAATAGTTTTTATTGGTTCTTGGTTTCATTTGCATGCCACTTTTTTATTTAACATCTCTTCATTTTATATGTGTATTTTTCTTATGTAAATAATGTTTGTCGTGAATATTTTTTCAATTGTAAATTTAATTTAATAAAAAATATCTCATATTTAATTGCCGTTTTTAAAATGAAAAATCAGATATCGGATAAAATTTTTTAATGAAATTTAAACAATAGCATTCATTGAGGTGCAGTATAACAGGGGAAAACACGAAAAATTGATACACGTAAATACGTGCGTTGTAAGCTCATTGTTTATAATTTAGTAATAATAAAATTTTTCATATGACTTGAATCAAAAAAATTATTTTGTTCTATTTTTATACAGCGGAAAAAATATCACAGAGCGTTTTTGATTCTTCAGCAAGTCCTTTTGGGTAAAAAATCTTGTAAAATATTACTTTTCACAGAACGGATACCCAGATTGGGTAAAAAGGTAAATACATATATGTATTACTAGCATAAAAACCTTAAGAACCCAAATTTTTCGAATTTTTATACAAAAAAAATTTTGCAGACGATGCATTTCTCATTGGATTTACAGAAAGTTGTTCTTGTTGAAAAATTATTGATATCTCCCTTCCACTGCATCAGCATTAATATTGTCAGCTCCGCCAAAAGCGCCCTTTTTTCATTTGAAATATGGAAAAATGGAAAAATTAAACTGGAAGATAGAATTATGGTTCCTTTATACTATTTGGCTTTAAAGTAAGTTAAAATGGTTGTAAGCTACACGGTACGACTTCATGAAATTTATTTATATGTATTTTGTGTGTTTTAGGAATGGTTTTGGAAGTGGTTACAGGAATGACACATTCCATTTCCTAGTTTTTTTTCTATTTTTTTTATTTCTCTTTTTTTATGCTTAGCTGTTTTAGATTTCAGAATTTTTTTTTTGTTTCTTTTTAATTGCGTTTCTATTTACTAATGGAGTACTCAATTAACTTTTTTTCGTTGGTAATATGTTATTTTTTTTTTGTATGAAGAGCTATTACATATTTTTATACTAATTTAAAGAAATAATAGAAAGAATTTAAAAAATTAATTAATTACTTTAGAAATAGCTAACTTTTATAAGCACACCATATTGTGGTCATCAAAAGTAATAAAATAAAAATAAATGAAAACAAATAAACTCAAGCAAAAATCTTCACTGACGGCCTCAAAACTCGTAAAAATTCTGGCGCGAGTTGCGTAACAGTAACTTGCTGTGAATACAGTGCCTAATGCTATTAAAATAATAACATTTTTTGTTATGAAATTTAATATCAACTCACAATATATAAACACACTAATCTGCTTTGATAGAAACAAGAAAGACTTGTTGTGGTTACCATATTTGCATCAAATTTCAGTAGAATTAATAGTTCTTTAAATTACATCGGTTTAATGAGTTCCTTGGAGTTCCTCATGCACAACTTTATTCAGAATATTATTAAATATCGAAAAGCTTAGTCACAGGAATGATGGTTACAGGAATGACAAAATCGTCTTTAATTGGATATCGCAGGCATCAGAGAAAACTAAAACACATTTTGGAACGTTTTTATCATTTATTTGCTTGCAACTTTAATATGTTAGGCCTTTTCCACACTTGGTCAACGCAACTCCAACTCAAGTTGCTTGCCTGTGTATTTATACTGGAACCTTCAGATTAAGCAACTTGCAAGCAACAAGTTCTCGACACGTTCTCAACCTGTTCAACGCAACGCGGCTTTCCGCAATTTTCATCGGCGACTTGTTGCATCAGTTTGTTTGTTTTGTGAATTGTTTGTAGTGTAGTATTAATCAAGGTGTATAAGTTAATTAATTAGTTCTTTTTTTCATTAATAGAATCTTAAAGAAGAAGAAATAGTTTGGAGGATGAATGAGCAAGTGTTAAACATTAAATAATAAATATATTTTGCATGACTTTTGAAGCAAGTCTGAAAGCATTCGGTTTATAGTTGCATTGCTTTTCAACTTTTTCGCTGTTGCGTTGATGTTTCGTTGGTATTGCGTTGACCAAGTGTGGAAAAGGCCTTATACTCAATTTCGTTTAGTCTATCGCAAACTGAATTCACAGTTGGTAACAGGAATGACAACTTTTTTGGTTTATATATTATTAATATAACAACTAAGTTTAATTTTGCACTTGAGCCAAGCATTAAAAACCACTGGTGCATTTTTGAAACTTGAATATCAATAGTGTAAAAAGCCACACTGAGAGGACGCTTAAACGATACTAGTCTCATAGTTGTGCTTACTAAAAGGCGCGAAATCCAAAAAGTGGTCAAATCAGAGAAAAAAAATTTGATAAAAACATATCGTCGTTGCAAAAGTGAACTTGCGAATCTGAAAAATTTAATTTTAATTTTCCATAGAATTTTCATTTGAAATTACAAATTTAAATTTTCAGATTCGCAAGTCTACTTTTTTAACGACGATATGTAAAAATTTTTTTATAATTTTTTACAATTGCAGAAACTGCACACGGTATGCATAACATATTGACCTTGTCATCTAGAACATGTAAAAATAAAAATTGCGGAGGCTATACTCTTTGAATTTTTATATATTTGATTGGGGCCAGATTACAGGAATGACATTTAAGGCGTATTGTAGGCATTTCTTACTGCAGAGTTGATTTGTTAATCACCTGTTACTACATACACTTCAAGAAAAAAACCTTTTAGGAAAGCTGGAGTATTTTAATGTAACAAAAACTGTTTATATCACTAAAAAGTGTGAGGACATGTAAATGGGCACTTATGGCGGATTTCTACATATGAGATTTTGTGAAAACAAAATGTGAATGATTTCAAAACATTGGCACTAATTTACATAATATTTTTTATATTCAAAATTCTTTGTAAACTCAAATTCAAATTCAGAGGATTGAGAAGTTTACAAAAATATTTCTAATGAAATTTCAGTATTGATATGAGCTATTCCACAGTACTCTGCATAGTAAGCAGCATCGATTTGTCGATCGATTGTCGGGACAAATATTGAGTCGATCGAAAATCCACAGACTTCATCGTCTTTTTTGAGTTTAAATAAGAATAACTACCTGATTTCGTTCTAAAAAATCGTTCTACTGCAAAATGTTCACTGTGGCTTATACTGGGTATTCAGAAAAACAAGGTTCTGCGTCGAATTGCGGAATTGAATTTATGAGAGCAGTGCGCAAGGTCACTAGTATTACATAGAAGGACTATTTGTGATGTGTGGTGTGATGTTTGGTAGGTGCATTGTAGTCGAGTTCTGTAAGTAATGAAGGGAATTGGTTGAGTTTATTGTGTATATTTGTTGTCTTGTGTAAATAATTTTGGTAAAGATGTTTCAGTGGATGCCGAGATTGTGTTAACAGATAAACTTGTTAATGGGTCAATGAGACGTTTGTGTTTCAATAAGTTTAAATAAGTAGTCCGTATTTGGTTAGAAAATCTGAGCCTAAAATTGGCTTAGAAATATCAGCAGTAATAAATGTAAAAGGTAGTTCACGTCGTAAAAGTTGAAAGTTGAAATTGCTGTGTCATTAGCAGCTTGTAAAGCCAAATCTGATTTTTGTTTGGAAATTTTCAATTTGGAGGATAGAAGTACAGATAATTCTGCTCCACTGTCAACAAAAAAATTAAGTTTATTTAAAGGTTCAAAAATAAAGAGACGACGCTTTAGAGTGACGGGTCCATTATCGGTCGTCACAATAATCGACCCGTCAAAAATTGACAATAACAAAAATTTTTTAATCAATTTAAAAACCAAGTATATTTTATAAATGTGTTGTGTATGTTATTATGTGTGAATGTGATTATTGTATGTATATGATTATTGTATGTATCTTGTTATTCTATGTATGTGGTTAGAGCACTACATAGTCATGCCAAAAAGCCGGTACGATTAAATTGGAACTGCGGGAAATGGACTTTTTCAACATTTTCAAAATAAAAAGATCTTTATAAAAACACAAACTACGTACATTTGCCAACTTGGATAAATATTTTCTTAAAGGTTTTCTTGACATTGCTACATAAAAATTATAAGCCCATTTATGGCTTCAGATAATATTTAAAAATCCACAAAAATCGAGCAACTCGTTCATTTTAACACAACTATTGTATAAGCTCAATGTTTGCTTGTAACCTTAATTAAGTCTCTTAAGTCAATAAAAAATTTAACAGTGAAATCATTGCCGTTTCCTTAACTGCGGAACATGGCAAATGAAATCAAAATTTGCTTTTACCAAGCAATCAAAATAATTGCGAATCATGCTGAAGAAATATAAAAATAAAAAAATCACACAACAATAAAGCCCAGCTTTACCACAACAAAAACAAAGAAGGTATAGTTATATAAATTTAAAAAATTGCCTAAATTTCTAACTAAATGCTAAGTGACTCCCAAAAGTGGCATAATCAACAAAACAAAATTGCATAAAATTGAGTTGATAACAAAAGAAAACAAAACAGAGAAAACGCACTTAAACTAAAAGGCTAAAAAACGGCCCCAAGGTGTTTGACATGCGACAAAAAAAAAACAAAAAAAAAAAAAAATGGCAAATAACGCAAGTAATTGTTACAGAGGCCTGAAATAAAAGTTTTATCAAATGATTAACGAACATTATTTGGCAAAACAAACCAGATTTAACTTTAAGTACTGACGGGCAAATCAGAGTTTGTCGCTGGCGGGCAATATTTGACAGCATCAGCATGTGGCAGGAAGTGAGGGTGGATGTGCCAATGCTTTTGTTTTGCTGCTAGTCATAAAAAATTCCAATTTTGTTTTTGTTTTTTTATTTTTGTCTATTTTCGGCAGCATAAAGGCAAATACAAGGCACAGAAGAGTGTTGTGAAATTTTTCTTTTTGTGTTTTGTTTTGCGTTTTGTGCTTCTTCAACGCCCTGATATTACTGCTCTTAAGAATGCAAAAATGCTGAAATTCATGAATAATTTAGTGCGTTTATATAAAAATTTTGACTATTCATAGCCTGATATTTTATAACAATTAAGAAAAAGCTTAGGAAAGAGCATTAGTATGGCTTGAAATGTATTAGCATGGACTGGGGGGCGTGTCAGTTGGGCAGAACTTAATGAATTTTTACTATGTCTTGAATTTATTTGCTTAATTTTTATAACGATGGCTTGTTGGTGGGGCGTGTGTTTTTTTTTCTATTTTTAACTACTTTCAGCGTATTCATGCCAGTGTCCTGGGAAACATTATTTTAATTGTAGGTGTATTTTCTGGAAACTAATACAATTTATTTGCGCAACACGTTTTGTCATGATTTTTTTTTTATGAGTTAAAGTAAGGTGCGTTTCATATTTATAACCCACCCAATAAACTTTGATGGTTTCATTTATAAAAATGAAGAAATTAGTTTCCTACTAATAAAGAACAAAATAGTAAGTATTGTAAGACTAGTAGTTTACGATGGCAGCCCTGTTTTGTAATGTTCTTCGAAATACCGTTATATTTCAACAAAACGTTTGATTTGTTTTGTTAAGCTGGTACAATTATCGTTTCATAATTATAACCCAGTCGTAGTTTGTTCTAATAAAAAATATGTTTGTATTAAGTAAAATTTTTTTAAATCATATCAGCTAATGAGCACGTACAGAATCAGAAGTTTTTACGACCGCCGATACTCTCTGGTCGCCAGACACAGAGTGGCTGTCCAGAATAAAAGCGATTGCGACAGACGATGCAGGGTTGCTTTTATATAGCATAGCTTTGTTAGAAGCTATGTTTTTGTTGTTTCAGTGCAACGGAAACAAAAAGCAGATGCGTCGCTGGACACACGAGAGAAGCGAAGCATTTTCGCATTTTCATACGTTTGATAATTTAATGGGTTTTTTAATAAAAAAAATTTTTAAATTGAAAAATTTTAAATACCTAAAAAACTGTTAACTAAAATAAAATAAATTATTTTTGTAAATGTTAATGAAATTATTGTGTTTTAATATCTAAAATATCAAACGTATTTTATATAGATGTTATGTCATTTATATTTGTTATTTCTAGCAAATATTACATCAATAGTTGTCCTAATCGTGTTGTGCAAATATTTGAATCGCTTATCATTTCCAAATTATATTTATCAAGACAACATTGTTTAATTCCTACAATTTTTATGAAATTGTTTTTTTTTTATATTTCAAAAGTATTGTCTTTCTGACGTTATTTTCACTTCTACAGCCGTTTTAGTAGTTGTCGAGCCAGAGTATTTCGTCTAGATTCATTCTCCTTATACTCATTTATCTCGAAACTACTTTTTGTGGCATGGTGTTGTACGAAAACAAAAACTATTCCGCCGAATCATCTGAAATTTAAATATGCTATTCATAACATCAGTGGCTATCGCTGGAACTAGAATCAAAGTTTTATATAAAAAACATCGTAAATTTTACACTTAATAACTGGTAAAAACAAGCTGTTTTAAGAACTTAATTTTCAATAGCGTGTCATTCTGTCAATTTTTCATATCTTTTTTCGAGTACACTAGAGTGGAACATGAAAGAACAATTTTTTTTTTAATATTTTCATTTGCAATTCCATTTGAAATAAGGAAACAGTTAAGATTTTTTTGTTTTTTCCAAAAATTTTTCAGTTTAATAAGGGTACCACCCCGAATAACTTGAATAACTCAAGGGGACAAAATTTTAATTTTTGGATTTTCCCTGCAATATTTGTATTATTTTCGACTAATCTTGGTGCGCTGATTTCATCATCATCATGTAATTTATCATCAATTACACCAGTTTGAGCCTTTGGGGAGTTCTTTTTTAAACAAGGTCCACTCTATAGTGCACTCATAGTGCTTAATAATATTTTTGGTTTTTATTTTTCAGATAAATAGAAAAGTCAAAATCTACAACAGCGCCCCTTTTCCTTGAGAGCGTCTCATTGAGCGCCATTTTGAACCAGATCAACAATTTTTGAAATTAAAAAAATATTTTTTTTATGATGAATAAGTGTTACAATCAATATACCTTAAAAGTTTAAATATCGTTGTTCAATATTTTAAATTTTTAAAAAATCCTAAAAATACCATAAATTTTCGAGCGCTAGATCAACGGTTTTTTCATGTCTGAATTCGCAAATAAAATCGATACCTAAAACAATGAGCATCTTGTGATAGTTTTCAACTCATTTAATGGAACCTTGCTACTTTTGTTGTTTGGATAGCTAATGCACAATGCTTTTTACTACATTGAGCCTGAGTTGGGTTTTCGTCAAGTTGACAAAATGGCGTTTCTAGCTCGATAGTGTTTCCATGCGCAACATTGGCCCCATTCAGCGGAAAATTTGCTTTTGGGCTGAATGGTATGTATCATAATGCGCTTAAACAACATGCTCCCCGAACAGTCGCCATCTTAAGTATCGAAAAAATTGTATCCAAAGAAGCATAGCTGCTTATGCTCTTTTAATTTTGACAGCTAAAAAGACATGGCTGCAAATTGTTAATTGTTGCTGAAGTTGTGCTGTGAAGTGAAAGTAGATAAATAATTTTTAATTATTAGAAGATTATTCTATCATTCTTTAATAAAGCTGTTAATTAATGATTTCTTGTGTGAAACGAATGCACAATAGTATAAACAAATTTTAGATGTTAAAAAAAACAGCTGTTTGCCGTTTGACGTTTTGCAAAAAAAAAAACCCATTCAGCAGAAAGTATCACTTTATGCTACTTCGCTACCTGAGCACTTTTTCGGCAGGAATGCGGCCATTGAATCGAATTGGACTTCGGCCATTCTATTCGCCATTTTTTCTTAGTATAAATATGTGCGTTCAGAAGGTACAAAAATTTCCTAAACATGTTGAGTCTTTAATCAGTATTAGTTTCCGCTACTTTGTGTGCCTGCTGAATGGTTTGTTAGATTTTATGCCAGCGCAGTGACATAAATAAAATAAAATAACAAATAATCAATAAAACCTCGTTTAACAGTTGAGTCAAAATAAAAATAAACTGGCTGAAATGCCCTTGTAAGGACTTTGGCCTAGCTTCTATTGATCAATTTTGTTGTGAGTGTTATTAAATGTTTGATCACAACTGACCGAGAACTAGACCTACGTGTTTTATGCCGACTCCGAACGGATAATGTTCTCAAGAAGCTTTACATGGCAATTTTTACTCTCTGAGGTTTGCCATTGTCTGCAGAGAGGTGACGACCGAACAGAAAAATTAATTCAATTGAAAAAAATATTCTGTCTGAGCTGGAATTGAACCCGGGCTACCACGGTTCTTTAGCTTAGGGGCCACGCACTCTACCCACTAGGCTACGGCCGCCACAACAATAGTTGAGCAACTGTTTCATATTCTGAACGCATCGAATATAACTCAGTTAAATCTAAGAAGGTTCGTGGAGTTTTGTAAATTTGACGAAATTCAACTCAACTCGCGTTTCCATGGTAAGTTAATCCTGAGTCAACCCCGACTTAACTCACCACAGAAACGTAGTGTTTGATCGATGATTGTGATCTGCTGCATTAAAGCTTCAGGCATTCATAATAATAATCATAATAATCAGGCATTCATAATTAATATGTAGGATAGCTAATGCACAATCTCTTTAATAAATTCCTGTCATCTACTGCAACATAGCTTCATTTAATACTTCATATTGAATGAATCACATCATTATTAACATGAAGGGTTTTGCGGTAGTGGTTAATGTGTAGAGCTCTCGATAGAGAGGGTGCGAGTTCGATTCTCACTGCTTACGTGCAAAGAAATATTTTTAATTTTATATACTCTTATTGTTATTATAGACGCAAGTAAAAAAAACAACTACAATTCTAAGTAAAAGGTGTATGAAGAAAGTGTCGTTGATTTCACTCAAGCAAATCACCAAAAGAGGCGTAAAAAGCTTAGCTTCAAAAAGAAACGTGAGAAAATAGGAAAAACTACAAAACTGGGGCCGACTTACAGCATCCGTGATCGAGCAAAATAACAAAGGACACAACGAGACAAGTGCCTATCAAACTTGTACAATTTTGCTCGATCACGGATGCTGTAATTCAGCCCCTGGTTTTGAACATACACAATTGTTATCGAAATATGGCAGCACTAATTGTACTAGAGAAAATTCAATTTTTCATTAGGCAATAATTGCCTTCGCCGCTCAGTTCGTTGGTTATTCGTAAGCATGAGGGGGTTGACGAAAGTCGCCTTTCAACCCGAATACTTGCGAATATTTGACGAACTGCTTGCGGCGAAGGCAATTATTGACTCATTCTAATCAATTTTATTCTAGCCGTAGTAGAAGAAGACAAGGTAGTGTGAGGGCGGAGAGCTGGTGACCGAATTTGTCAAAAGGAAGTTTGCAGCTCATACAAAATCTGCAACTGATGGGAATGTGATGAGAAAGCAAAAATGGGCAAGAACAGCAAAATGGTTTCGTTCTTGCTAGTCTAGTTTTACCATGATTCTAGTGATAAGTCGCCGCGACTCTTGCTCAACGATTTCATTTTGGACGGCTTCGTTAAATTGCATGTCTTCTGCTTTGTGTTCTACATCGCCGGTCGTTACGACTTTTGATTCTGTTCGGGCTCAATAGTGTTATATCTAAGCTAGGTATGCCGCGTGGTAAAACTTTGTCAGATGTAAAAAAAGGAAAAATTTTGACTCGGGCTTTTGATAACATTTCAGTGAGCGAAATTTTAAAAAAACTTGAACATAGCCGACGAGTGATCGTATATTATCTTAGAAATTTGCGAAAGAATATGGTAAATAAAGCGATCCAGACGTAACAAAAAGATAGGAGGTGCGTGCGGTCATGTGTGAGGCAATTAAATCGACAGCCAGTTGTTCTTGTTTGGCAAGAAATTGCAAAACTTTAAACAAAGTTTCAAAAAAAACGGTTCGGCGTGTGTTGAAACGATGCCCTGACATTAACCGAGCTAAAATGGCGGCGAGACTGGAATTTGGTGAACAAAATATGGATACTGATTGGTCCTCTGCATGTGAATTGAATTACAGAATTGTTATATGCACACGGTTAAAAATTTTTGTTTTAAGGTTTGGTTTAAAGGAATTTTTAATCCAAAAAGTACTAGTTTTTAATCCCTACATTAGTTTAATTTAGCTGGGTCTCGAACCCACAATTTTGAAAATAGCTTACTTGCATTCATAATGATATAAAATAAGCGAAACCTTGTTAACAACTGAGTTGGACGAGTGGATAAGGTGTTGGACTATCACATCAGAGGATAACGTTCACATCATGAAATGGTCAGAGTAATTTTTTATTTTAAGTAGACAATTTTAAATTAAAAGATTAAAAGTAATCTTTTTTTTTTTTTTTGGTGTTGTAATCCTATATGTAAAGCAAAAAAGTTTAAAATTTAGTCCAAGATTATTAACCGTGCATAAAGTTTACCTTTCTGCTTGCAGGTCTTATTTTCTGATGAACAAAAAAAAATGGAACCTTGATCAACCAGATGGCTTACAGTTATATTGGCGAGGTATGCGAAAAAACCTCGCTACTTCTTAAAACGGAATTTTGGTGGTGGGCCATTAGTGGTCTGGGGAACTTTTACAGTGCAAGGGGCGCTCAAAATCCAGTTTATGTGATCTAAGATGAATAGTGCTAGCTACATCACTGTGTTTCAAAGCAGTTTACTAGAATTTTGCGACAACATCGTGATCAAAACTGGAAAATATTAAAACTTTGAAGTGACCTGCGTGCTCCCCAGACCTAAACCTAATAGAAAACCTATGGGAATATTCGTTGCATTTATGCTGACAATCACCAATACAACAACGTTGGTGATTTATAAAATGCCATCATCAATGCCTGGGATAAATTAGATGCCGATATTTTACAGAACCTAATTTCTTCCGTGCGAAAAAGAGTTTTTGAAGTAACAAAGGCAAAAGGGAGCCATATTAACTTGTAAATACTTGATTTTATTTTTAAAATTAAACAGTGACACTTCCCTAACTCGAATCTCCGTAACTCGTAATTCTCCATAACTCGAAGTAGTATTAGTGCTTTTTGCTTTCTCAAGACATTTTCCTTATATTTTAATATCTTTAAGTCGAATTTCCCTAACTCGAATTTTTCTTCAACTCGAACTGAAATCTAATTTATATTATGAAGACTTTCGTGGATATTCATCTCCATAACTCAATTTTCTATCACTTACAAAAACTTCAATATTTCTGAGTGTGTGCTGTAATTCGAAGAATTGACTTCGTCGGAGCATCGCGCCACGACAGCATGTTAGCAACTTTGTTAGCTTGCGTCGAAAAATATAAAAGTTATAGCATCTTATGCTATGTGTCTTATATTAGTACATATATGTTTTGTGTAAGTAAAGAGATTTTTTGAATTTGCAAGGTAAGTGAGGCTCATTTTACAGTATTCACGAAGATGCTTATTGACTTAACGACTATATGAAAGTGATAAATCTGATGATGATGAGGTTAAAAATATTCCACCGCCAACAATTTTCGAAAGAAATCACTCACAAAATAACAATTATTTACATAATATTTTATTCTACAACTCGAATTTTCCGTAACTCGAAGTTAAATTCTGGTCCCTTGACACTTAGAGTTAGGAAAGTTTCACTGTATAACGCTTCATAATAAGATATTTAAATTTAATTGGTCTTAGTTTTAAAAGTATTCGTTTAATATGATCTGAATATTGCATTTTTATTCTCCCAATCTTTTTTTATAAGATATAACAAATCGGAAACGTAAGAGTGAAATATATCAATATAATGGAGGTGTTTTATAAATATGAAACGCACCTTAGCATCAAAATATAAAAACTTGAGCTGAACCTTAATGTTAAGTAAATGCTTGCACTTATTTGTAAACAACTACAACTATTACAGCTAAAAGCAGCCTGACAAATTCGATAAAATCAGTTTAAGAATTATGCAACAAAACGCACTGCTTTAAATATGAGCAAGACAAACAAAAAGGGTAAAAAAACATGCTTAATAATTGTTTGATTTTCCAAGGAAAGCACTGCACTTTTTTCTGTTTTGTCTTTGCAGCTCTTCTTTTTGCCTGTCGGACTGGGATAACTAAATCAAGGATAACGCGCAATAAAATGACGTGCATTTTAATTGAATAAAATTCCGTTTCTACGCGCGCTTAATTTTCATTTAAATTTCCACTTCCTGCTATGTAGAAACAATTATCCTGCGAGATAAGACGAGGAGGGGGGAGAGAAAATATATGAAATTGAAAGGAAGAGCTATGAAGACAGAGAAAAAGAGAGAGAGAAAAAAAGAAAAACAGACAAAAGTGCCACCAGTAACTGTAATGTATGTTCTTCGAAGCGACACACAAAGAAATGTCATAAATTATAAACACTCTAAGGAAGTCTTAATTATAATGTCGTTACTTTAAGCACTCTATGGATTTCTTCGTAAATTTCCTGCACACCTCGCCGCTTAACAATGTGATGCCTTAAAACGTGTTTATTATTTACAGTCACAGTTCGTGGCGGTCAAAATTGGGCCTGAATACATTTATCCTTCGAAAAACTCTTTATTTGTATACTCAATACACTGTATTGCTCTTGATTTTGAATACGTCTGACCTTCCACCCAAGAGTTTTTGTTTTTTATAGAGGTTATATGCTTTATTTAATTTTTTATTAACTTGATTCTACTGGCATAAAATCCACTGACACGGCCAAGTTGATAATCCTTTTGCCATCTCTGAAGAAAAAGTTCGCTTTCATAAAAAACTGTTTTCAATATCTGATTGCTGAATGATTGGCAGTTTTCATTGACTGAAGTTGGCAGTTTTCAGAAATATTTCAACAAATATTTCCATGTTTTGCAAAAATATTTTTGATTGCTCAGATGATGTCTAATATTTGAAAAATATGAGGTCTAAACTAGTACAAAGGCGAACCTTTTCTTCCCTTTAGACATATTTTATGTGCAAGACTTCAGTCTGCAGCTGGTTTTAAAATATATATCCTGCTTTAGTAGAAAATCGCTGATTAAAACATTTAAGAGGGTGTAATTCGCGAGTTTATAGTCGTTTTTTAAACACTTTTTTAACTAAGCTAAATTTTTAATATTCTTAAATCAAGCAAAATATTTTTTTTTTATATAAGAATTAAAAAATTTCTCTCTGTGTATGTACAAAAATTTCCAAATTTTTTAAAGTTATGTTTTATGATTTTCAATTCATTTGTCTTCAGTTTTAAAACATTTAGATTTTTTTATCACATTATGACTTAAAAATAAAAAAATATCTCGAAGTTTTTTTACCGAACTACCTTTTTACATAAACTTCAAGCAGTGCAAAGCATTTTATCCACTTAATGACATAAAGAAAATAGTTTCATGTAAATGCAACAGAATAATTTATAACCAACAGCTAGAGATGGAAAAACAAAACACACACACTCACACAAAAACTATCCACCTATCGAAGTGTTTATGCCGCAATTTAATAATAAAGTGGAAGAATAAGAATCTAGATCGTCGTTTCAGTGGCAGTAATGAACAAATTGAATGTCGTCTAATAAATTGCCGCATATAAGCGGCAATGATATGAAACTGAGCTGACACTGAAGCTGAAGCTGAAGCGGGTGGGCGTACTGGTGCGCGAGTGCTGATGACAGAGCTGGAAGACGTTCACGTTGCGTGATGAGAGGACGGCTGACAGCTACGGCAAAGCGTGATGGTAAGATTAATTTTTTTGTTTGCTTTGACTTTTTTGGTGTTTTTTTTTTGTTTGTTTTTTTTTTGTTTTTGCTAATGGATGCTTCGTGTTGGCATTAAACCTGAAGTGATAAAATAATTCAAAGTCATCAACAACTTGGAAGATAAATTATTAGGTTAGAAAAAAATTATATGCATATATATATATATATGTATATATATATGTATATATAATGTCCTGATTTATTTGTATAACGGCAAAGAATTTATTCAAGCTCAAGTCGCTGCACAGCACACTTTTTGGCCTAAAATTTTGTCGAAAATAAGTAAAATCAAAGAAATGTGTGATGGAAATATCAAACTTTTTTGGCGTGAAAGCTGGAGTTATTTATCTAGAAGCTTAATAATTAAATAATGTGAACCTCACTATCTCAAGCCGGATTTTTTAGAGTCTTGCAGCTCGCGAACGGAAGGCGTTTTTGAAGCTACCGCTAGCAAGCTCTAGATAACCTTTAAACATTTATTCGTGATGGATATCACGAATTCGAGCAGTTTTTTTTTTCTGTATGTAGCTTCAATACCCGAGAACAAACTTTAAAGAATTTCTTGAGCGTCTTTAATCTCTAATATTCTGACTTGAATATTTTTCAAAATTTGACCCTACGGAAAAGTTGGGGCACTAGAATTCGTTTTAGAGGTATAATTCCTCGAGCAAAGTTTCTTATTTTGATCCCTAGAATACGATTTTCACTGAGCAATGGGCGTTTTTTAGCCTCGTTACAAATCGACCCGGCCTAATGCTTATGTAAAATGCAATGCTTGAGATGGCAAACTAATACTTAATATTGAATAAACACACCTTACCCAGATGAAAAAAAAGCATGCCTGTCGATGGAAGGAATGTGGTAGGTTGTGCTTTTAATGCTGTGTTTGAAGGTCTTCTTTTTGAAATTATTAAAAGTCCCTCTTTACTTCTAAGTGAGCTATGTAGCATGTTTGCCTATACGAAATTGCGGTTAATTTTAAGGGACAACATTTTTAATATTTTCATGATTGTTGTAATCCGCCGAATCCACTTTGTATTTTCAACAATTTGAACTTGTGCGCTATCGCCAGAATACTTATTGTTTTTTTCATCTGTTCATCTGTAATCATTGCTTTGGGAAACGAAGATGAACAAGCGTTGAGCCAGCTCAATATTTTAAAGTCTAGAATGAGAAATCACTTACAAATCGACACAGTAAACTACATTTTGAATTTTAAGTAAACATTTTTATGCATAAGTCTTTAAAAAAAAAAATTGGTAATAATCATTTTAATTATTTGAGGGAATTCAATTTTTTAAATAAATTCTTATACAAACAACATATTAGCCGCTATGAGTCAAATATTAAGTTGAATCCAAAAAATTTTTGGACTTTTATAAATTAAAAAAAAATGACCTCTGGTTTTCCGTCTTCTATGTGTTATGAAGCAGTTTGGTCTCAATCTTATGTTGAATCTGCAAATCTGTTTGCTAAATTTTTTGGCTCTAATTTTATTACGGATGATGGCAAAAATATGGATATCAATACTAATTATGGAGTAAATATTGATTTTAGTTGTTTTGAAATCTCTAGCGCTGATATCGCCATTTCGATACAGGGTTCAAATAACTCTAAAAAAAAGATGTAGAAGGATTTTCTGCATTTCTTTTAACGCATTGCCAATATTCATTTTTAGAACCACTTAAAATTATTTTTAATAAATCTTTACAGACTGGATCTTTTTTAGATGCTTGGAAAAATTCTTTCATCAGTCCGATATATAAAAATGGAAACAAAAATGATATTTGTAATTATAGACCAATATCTAAGCTATCAAATATTTCAAAAATTTTTGAGAGCATTATTGAAAAGAAACTTATCTTTGAAATAAAAAACATAATATCGCCAAATCAGCATGGTTTTATGCCGAACAGATCAACAGTCACAAATTTAGCGACCTTTACAGACTATTGTATTTCTTCATTAGTAGATTTCTTTCGAGTTGATACTATTTATACGAATTTTGCAAAAGCGTTTGATAGGGTTTCGCATCATATTTTAGTAATGAAATTCTTGCGTTTAGGGTTCCATTCAAGTTTCGTATCTTGGGTCAAGTCATACCTAAGCAATAGACTCTGCATGGTGTCTATTGAAGAATCCATGTCTAAACCGTTTATAGCTTCCTCAGGTGTTCCTCAAGGGAGCATTCTAGGACCACTTTTTTATAATTTTTATAAATGATGTTAGTTCCTTTTTTAAATATACTAAGTTCTTAATGTTTGCCGACGATTTCAAAATTTTTTCTCGAATAGCAAATAGTTCTGATGTGCTTGCTTTGCAGTCTGACTTAAATAATGTATATTAATGGTGTTCTAAAAACCGTTTATTTCTGAATATAAATAAATGTTTTCAAGTTTCATATTCGAAACAAATAAATAATGCTCATGATGAATACAAGTTAAGTAATCAAAATTTGAAATAAGTAACATTAATAAAAGATCTTGGTGTTATATTTGACTCAAGTTTTACTTTTATTCATCATCTAAATTATATAATTCCTAAGGCATATTCTCTATTAGCATTTATTAAGAGCAATAGTAATGAATTTACTGATCCTTATACACTAAAAATTCTGTTCACTAGTCTGGTTAGATCCAAGTTGGAATACGCAAGTTTTATTTGGAATCCGTATTACAATGCGCATGTGAATCGCTTAGAATGTGTCCAACGTAGATTCCTCAAATATGCACTTCGTTCTATTAACTTTGCAGATCCTCTTCCCTCCTATGATGTTAGATGTAAACTTATAAACTTGAAAACCCTGGAAAATCGAAGAACTATATTATCCCTCTTATTTGTTTTCAATATTATTTCTGGCAACACTGATTGTTCGTATCTTCTCAACCAAATAACTTTAAACGTTCCTTCCAGAACATTAAGAAATAGTGCACCATTTAATATTGGAGTGCACAGAACAAATTATGCTTCAAATTTACCAATCGTGAGAACTTTGCGAGAATTTAATAACCTATCAAATGTATATTCTATTGATTTTTCAGCCACTAAGACGATAATGTTCAAACAATTAAATTCAATATATTAAAGTGTAATATCTATTACTTTGCAAATATTAAGCATATAGTCAGTAAGGTTAACATACCATTGATTAAATAAATAAATAAATAAATAAATAATTTTAGAAAGCATCCGAACCCTACGGAGAAAGCAGAGTCAATTGCCCTTAAATGACTTGTACCGTGACAGCTCCAATAGACAGTTATCACAGGACAGTTCTGATATAATTCGTCACGGAACAGATTTTTGTGCCTGTGCGACAGATTTTATTTTCTGTTTATCGAGGTTGGTCACTGAACAGTCAATGCAGCAGGTGGCAATTGACTCCTGTCAATAACAACGCCATGTAAATGGTATTCTTCTCCATAGGGAAATGTTGACACAACTATAATATGCCCCAATCATATCTAATGTTAATTAAGTCGAATGCAATTTATTTCAACTAGAATATTAAAAAGGAATGGATTGATTTAAATTAGTATATACTTTAGTTATTTTTAATTGAAACTTTAATTGATATTTTCTAAGTTTTAAGATGATGATGAGACCTTAGGTGTCGAAACGCATCCATTTAATTAAATAAATGTTATAAAACTATAAACTGTTTTTTAATTTTATATATATATTTTTGTACAACGAAAAGGAGAAGCAGAATCCAAAACTCTGAATTGATATATTTTGTGATTTTTTCTTACCTTATTTTTAATATATAATTACTATATTAATATTTTGTTATAAGCTACTTTAATGGACGTTTAATAATATTTACAAAAAAAAAACTAATTAGCCGATTTTAGCTTCTTGTTATGGCAATTTGAGGATTTCGATCAGCAGTAGATGGCAACACTGGTAACAGCAATAAAATTAATTTTTTTTTTTATTCGCCCGGAGGTATGAAATCTTCCAAAGATGCGTATACCCAAGCTATACGCATGCACGATTTACATTCTAGATCCTGCCCGGATCAGCCGGGACAGACAGAATGCACCTACGTACTAAAAAATACCCCTTTTTGGCAATTAGGATTTTCCACTAAGCACATTAATTTTGTTTTCAGCGAAATTTAAAAATTAAATATATATAAAAAGCGTATTTAAGTATATTTAATTCTATATAAATAAGCAACATCGAATGAAATGATAGTGATTATCAAATTAAGGTACTCGAAAAACAATCCTGATTTCAAAAACAATCCAAAACACTATACTAATTTTAACTAGTTTGCGGCCATTGTCTAACCCAAGGACCTACGTGGAAATGAGATAAATCTCATACCCGCCAAATCAAAATCCCAATTAGTTGGATATGCATTTGGGCCAACGCAGGCATAAACTTGTGTGGAAAAGAGATATACTCTGGCACACCAATCCAGGTGATAGTGTGAGTTCAGTCTAATTTCAAATCAGAAAGCCACGTGAGCACGTAAATCACAATTCAATTTAAAATCAAAATATTGAATTATTAAAAAGCAAGTTTTGAAAACCTATTCATATTTGATGAATTTGATGAATGGACTTACTTTATAAAACAAAAAATTGAGACAAAAAGGAGAAACAGAACAATCTCAATTACCGATATTACATTGTTATAAAACTGCGTTAGGTATAATAGGATGAATTTAAATTGATTTAATTATTTAAATGTAATATAATTTTGCGTTTTAAGACGTCTATCGAATCAGAAAAATTAATCTCGTTGAAGTTATAATTGAAATCACTGCACATACATTGTAAAGGTTCATGAAGAGCGTAATTAGAATTGCACTGACTCAACTTGAAAAACAGAAAATGTCTAGTTCCTCTCCTTGGGATGTTAAAATTTAGAGCTGAGATGAGATATTCCGAATTAATCCCGCCACGAAGTAATTTATACAGAAACGTGACATTCAGCATCATTCTTCTGCTTCTTAGGAAAGGTAGTAAATAATCTTAAGGCGTATTTCATACGATGGAAGCATAATATTGGGACTCCAACGATTATGACGTAAAGCAAAAAGTAAAAACTGTTTTTGAACGGATTCTTTGGCGTCGATGTAGATATTATGTTGTGGGTTCCATATAACAGATGCATATTCAAGAATTGGCCTTACCAGAGAGGTATATAATAATTTAGTAGTAAGGGAATCACCTCTTGCCTTATTTATCACCATATTAACGTGGTGATTGAAGCGAAGTTTTGAATCCATAATAACACCAAGATCGAGAAAACTGTAAACAATTTCTAAGTTAGTGCAGAGAGAATATATAAACGAGAGAAGTCATCGAATCATTAACAGAACGTTAACATAAATCCAACGATCCGATTCTTAATACGGTTCGAACAATTGGTTGCCAGCGTGCGCTGCCAGCAACACAAACTCTGCCAGCAGAAGAAAAAAAAAACCACCACCAAATGCGAGACAAGCAACAACGAAAAACAAAACAAATACTCCAATTGAATTTTATGAATGATTTGGAAACAAATTAATAAACACTATTTGTACTGCTACTTATTGGTATGTTTGTGTGTTTATGCAGAATTTGTTTTGTTCTTTGCTTGACGTTGTTGTTATGCTCTATTTTATGCTTTTGATCGTGTTTCCGATATTTTTCTTGTTTGGCTGAGCTAAAATAAAAGAAATTGGCCAATTGCTTTGATTTCAGCTCAGACAAACAAGAAAAATATCTGAAACACGATCAAAAGCATAAAATAGAGCATAACAACAACGTCAAGCAAAGAACAAAACAAATTCTGCATAAACACACAAACATACCAATAAGTAGCAGTACAAATAGTGTTTTTTCGTTGTTGCTTGTCTCTTATTTGGTGGTGGTTTTTTCTCTGCTGGCAGAGTCTGTGTTGCTAGCAGCGCACGTTTGCAACCAATTGTTCGAACCGTATTAATATTCGGATCGTTGGATTTATGTTAACGTTCTGTTAATGTTTCTATGACATCTCTCGTTTATATATTCTCTCTGGTTAGTGTTATTTATAGTGTAATTTATGTTATTAGCAGATCTATGAGAGAATGTCATTTGCTTACATTTTTTTAAGTTAACATTTAATATATTTAAGCTTCACCAGTCCACTAGTCTATTAAGATCAGATTGTAAAATATGTCGTTCTTCGGGTGATTTAAACCAAAGAAAAAATTTCACGTCGTCAGCGTACATTAAGATGTTACAGTGTTTTATTAGCGAAGGAAGATCATTAATGAATAGTGAAAACAAAACCGGTCCAATATGACTGCCCTGAGGAACGCCAAAAGTGACCGAAATACTTTTTCGAAAGAGAATTCTTATATAAAACCTTTTGAGTACGTCTAGATAAATACGAATTTATCTAATTTAATAATGTGATAGGAAACCCAATAAGGTTGAGTTTTTTCAAAAGAAGATTATGATTGACACTGTCGAAGGCTTTACTAAAGTCCGTATAAATAACATCAGTCTGCAGTCCCAAAGTAAAACCATTTATAACACGCGTAGTAAACTCTAAGAGGTTTGTTGCAGTTTACTTACCCTTCAGAAAACCATGTTGAAAGACAGAAATGGTGGAAGACACGGAGTGGGTTAATTGATCAGTTATGATTTTCTCAAATAACTTAGGGATTGCACTTAATTTTGCGATTCCTCGATAGTTAGAAACATCTACCTTGGAGCCAGATTTATGAAGGGGTTTAATATAAGAATCCTTCCATATAATAGGAAAATAACCACTATGCAAGGAAATATTAAAAATGTTTGCTAGAGGAGTACACAGGTAGTAAAAGAGGATTTTACTTGTCGAAGATAACACATAACAATATTTGGGTCTATTACAGGAGTTTCAAAAGAGCTAACTGGCGGGAGAAAAGGATACACCGTGCTAGTATTAAATGGTATATCGTAATAAATTGATTTAAAGAAGTTTGCAAACACGTTAGAATTTACATTATTACAAGATGATTCTTCCTGATTGAATTTCATAAGGTTTATTTCATTAAACCCGCCAGATGACCTTAGGGGAATCTGCCTGTCCAAAGCCAGGATTTAAGGGTGATGGTTTGTTGTTAGATGGGCAGTTCATGGGGCACGGCCCATGAACTGATCTTATAATGAGTTCATTCTTGAATGTTCATCTGATAACTGTAAAAGAAAAAGGTTTACCTTGAGCCTTGGTTGTTGGCGCCAAATCTTGGAGAAAGCATGGTTTTGATATTAAGTTATCATAACATCGTCATTGTAATATGCTTTCGATGGACGATCAATCCAACATAACTTGAAGAGCGGGGGCAGTCATCCATCAATGATGAGGAGACCTGATCTATCGTTGTTCTGCAGACCTTATCTTAGAATGAAGGTTTTATGTAAAAAACATTTAATTTTTCGACCTTAGTATAAGCCAATTGGTATACAATTGCTCATGCTTTCTAGTTTTCTGAAAGAGGCTTTTTATTAAGTCTTAATTAGGCTAACGAAGTTGCATAAGTAGGATTTTGGTTTACCCGGTATTTTAATGGGAAACCAATGGTTATTTTTAACCTAGTGATGTACAATTCTAGTGGCTGAAGGCGTCGCAGTCAAATGTAAATGTTCTAAGAACTTTTGGTGTGTAAGACGGAATGTTGAAGAGCCTTGTCTGATGGAGCCTTGAGCCCAGGTATTGACTGTCGTTAGGCAAGGTCCTTCGGGGCTTAAATTCGCTCTGGCAGTGGCTTAGACCAGGAAGGTCGGTGTGAGTTACACTTAAGTTGAACTCGGGTTGGTGATTCCCTTAAATTACTAAGAGAAAGATGGTAGATTGAATCTCGCTATTTCGAACAGTAAATGTTAGGAAGATAAGCAACTACCGGATCAATATACTGTTACCTTTGGAATTTGAGAGCAGGCTACTGGGAAACCTAAATAGTCTGAGTTGTGTCCACTAAGATTGAGGAACCTGATTAAATAAATGTCGGGCCTAGTATGCCGCCTTAGTTTTTCGTGTCAAAGAGTGATGACCTTTGATCATGATGATTATGTAGCGGCCAAAAAATAAGGGTTATATTATTGGTATTGATACTGAGATAACCCAACGTAATTAAAATAACCAAGTCATGCTTAAATTCGAGTGGCTGAATGAGTCACGGTCATGAATAGTGTCTTTTTGACATCAGTGTTGGGGTTTTGTGGTATGTTATTAGGGGAACCTTTCTAAGTGGATCTTTTGAATTCCGAGGGGGCGTTGGCCCCCTTCATATTTGTCCCAAGCTTTGGAGCACCGTTGAATTAAGCCTTTGCGTCAGGGGTCAGGGGTCAGAACGTTAAAAACATAGAGGATTGTCACAAGATGATTTTTCCTGATTGAATTTCATAAGGGGTGGAAAGCTAGAGGCTTTACGTTTTGAGTTAACAAAACTATAGAAAAGTTTTAGATTATCTTTAAATTGAGATTTTATGTTAATTATATAAAAGAATAGCATTGTTTATTTGATAGTTGATATCCATAACGACAAGAAAAATAGGAAAAAAAGTCTAAACTAGGACCAGATATTTTGTATTTTTTAAATAAACGTTTTTTTAAATTTTTTAGTGCCTTTAGATCATTTGTTAGCCAAGGTGGATTTAAAGGATTGGAGCAATACATTTTTTTTGGAATGAATAGTAAGAAACACCTTTGCAGAGTATCATTAATAAACTGTAACGAAGATTCGACGTCATAATATGAATATGATGTTTCGCTAGTTAAAATTGGAGATCAATCAGTCTGCAAAAATAAGGAATTAAGTTTTATATAATCGGTTTTTAAAAATTATAAACTTGTTCTTTCGCGCTTCAGCAGTTACTTTATCTTCTTTTCGTGTGAGAGCTAAACTGTTATTTAAAGAGTTGAATGATGTACATCTTCTGGAAGAGATATGGGATTTGAACAATGGAGATTAACAGTAGTGCATCTATCTACAAACACAAGGTCTAGGGTTCTGTGGTTCATATTTAAAATATCATTGACTTGTTGAAGACACAGATCAGATAGCTTATCTAAGAACTCATTTATCCAATCACTATTGGAAACAGGTGTAAGAAATAAAGAATCGTCAGACAAATTCTGATTTAACCGGACACTTTTATTTTCACTCGTTACGCAGCGTTAAGTCTATTTTGGCTGAGCCTTACGACTTCCACCTAGTGATCTTTGAATAAATATCAACAAAGTGCACTGTGCGCTGTCAATGTTTTCGGTTTTATTAGCTATGGTGTTTTATTCAAATAACATTTTATGTTTTAATCATTAGAGTATAGTAAATTTACTGTGAGCAGCTAACTTTTATTGTAACACCCAACGCATAAATCATAACTTAATTTAAATATTCTGTAACGAGCTCATTTTTTCACATCTTTATTAGGCTCAGTTTCTTTCTGTTATACTGAAGTATACTTTAGATAGATTAATATTACTATAAATAAACATAAATTTTAAATTTCATAAAGAAAACTGTTGGCAAGACTTCGGTGGCAGGGTTTTTTATTTTTTTAGTTTGAGTGTTTAATATTTACTGTCTTATATGAAGGTTTTATATTATTTCCGTTTAACAAAGTGTTTTACGTAATGACACATCCTTATTTAGCGGTATTTCACTACTTTTGCAATAAATTGCATCAATATAAGGAGAAAAATAATTTTCTTATAAAAAAAATAATTTGCTTGATAAGTCAAATTACTTTTAATTTTAGTTAAGCATCAAAAACTAAGCATCAAATAAAAAAAAATGTTTATAAAATATTTCTTATTAGAAGTGTCCTGTTTATGCCGAAAAAAATAGTATCCTTTTTTCGTACTTGCTTACGCATTTAACACAACATTCTTACAACTAATTATGCCTACATGCGCACTTACATTCATCTACAGTACGATTATGGCAACTCTTGCAAACAGGCCTTTAAAAGTGTTTCAAAATAAGCGTATATTCTACTTGATTTCGAATGGCTCTGATATGTAAATTACGCTGATTCCAAAATCAACAAAATCAAATCTTTAATTTTTTTTAAATAAATTTCTAGAAAAACTATCTCGTTGTTTTTGAGATATCATCAGATGGATTGATGGTCGAATCCACAAAGCGGGTAGCTTATTTAAGATGAACTATAAGTCAGCGTTATGAGATGCTTTCATAGATAAGGAAGCAGCATGGACCAATAACTTTATATTGGCATTTTGCGTGCTGCTATTTCAGAGAACAGCTTCGTCTTATTTCTTGAACTGTTCTCATCAAAGTATAATTTTGGTCGCCCGACAGTAATTATTTTGTTATTTTGTCGCGGTACATTAAAAACTAGCTCGCGCTCTAACCACTCTTTCTCATTTCTAGAAAATTTCTAGAAAAACTATCTCGTTGTTTTTGAGATATCATCAGATGGATTGATGGTCGAATCCACAAAGCTGGTAGCTTATTTAAGATGAACTATAAGTCAGCGTTATGAGATGCTTTCATAGATAAGGAAGCAGCATGGACCAATAACTTTATATTGGCATTTTGCGTGCTGCTATTTCAGAGAACAGCTTCGTCTTATTTCTTGAACTGTTCTCATCAAAGTATAACTTTGGTCACCCGACAGTCATCATTTTGTTATTTTGTCGTGGTACATTAAAAACTAGCTCGCGCTCTAAACACTCTTTCTCATATATTTTGAACGCCTGGCCGTTTCTATTATGTTTTACCCATTTTTGCAACATGTAGTTACATACATTTTGATTTTTTTTTCCTTCCAATACCTTTCGTTCATTAACAAGTTAATGTTCAATTTTCTTTTTCATGAAATCCAAAACAAAAGCCAAGTAATTTTTGTTTTGTGCCCATAGATTGAAAATTAAGGTATTTTTAACTTGATGCTTTTTAGGAAAATGTACAACTTGCGTTGTTACAAAAGTTTTAGCAGACAATATTAACATAGCATAAAATCTGGGTTTTTAACATTTAATTACATCCAATCGCAACTGTTAAAAAAAAGTTCAACTCCGTTAATAATTATAAAAATTTTTTATATGATTTAAATACAAATTCTAAATTTTTGATAGTTTATTAATCAAATAACAACAATAGGGCCAAGAACCAAGCACTCTGAACCTATGGGGACAACACCCAGTATCTTCCAAGCAGAAATCCTAGCAATACAGCTGTGTGCACAATTCAATCTGGACCGGAAATACAAAGGTCAGGATATAGTTGTGATGTCAGACAGCCAAGCACCAATCAAAGCATTAGTCTCCTGTGAGATATCATCGAAAATAACATGGGAATGCCTTACAAAACTCAACGAACTAGGCAAGAATAACACTCCCTGGACACAAAGGTATACAGGCAAGAATAACTTTGGGTCCCAGGACACAAAGGTATACAGGGTAACGAAGAAGCCGATGGTCTAGCGCGACAGGGTGCAGCCACAAAATTTATAGGACCAGAACCATTCTGCGGATTGGGCACACATTCTATAAAAGAAGAACTAAGAAGGGAGGAGAGGCATAAACGTTCAAACCTCTGGAAAAGCCTCCCAAAGCTAAGACAATCCAAATTGCTCCTCAAAGATTTTAACACTCGGAGAGCAAAATTGTGCATAAGCTTAAGAAGCAGAGGAGACTCCAATACACCTACTCACAAACTGCGACGCCGTGGCTCGCAGACGTAAGCTAGCACTGGGGAACTATGAGTTGAGTCTAGAGCAGGTTTCATCCCTTGAACCTAAGAATATTCTCAAATTCATTAGAGAAATAGGGCTGGATGGAATTCTGTAATCCGCAAACCCAGCGGAGCTTTGAGAACGAGGTAGAATAGATCTAATTATAATATAACATTAACCATATAACATTAACATTAACATTAACATTAACATTAACTGCCTGACCGGCCTCATTTTGGAAAAAATACGGCCCGATGATGCCGCCAGCCCATAAACCGCACCAAACAGTCGCTCTTTGTGGGTGCATTGACAATCGCTCTTGTATTATCATTCGCCTAAATACCGCAATTCCGCTTATTGACGAATCCACTGAGGTAAAAATGTGCCTCATCACTGAAGATGATTTTCTTCGAAAATTGATCATCCACTGTTGCAATTTCTTGCCACCATTCCGACCATTGACGACGCTTGAAATGGTCAAGAGGGTTTAGTTCTTGAGTCAATTGCACCTTGTAAGCGTTTAAATGCAAGTCTTTATGAAAAATGTTCATCAACGACGAGCGTGAGAGGTGCAATTGTTGGGCACGACGACGATTTGAGGTGGACGGCTCTTCAGCCACACTATCGCGAACAGCAGCAATATTTTCTGCAGTAAGAGCTATACGAGCATGCACTGGTATTTTCACATCTCCTACAGACCCGGTTTGCTCAAATTTTTGCTCGATTTTTCCGATTGTACGCACATTTGGACGATTAAATTGACCGGAAAAATGCACGATATGCATTTTGATTGAACGTCCATTTTCATAATAAGCCTGAATAACTTTTACGCGTTGCTCGATTGTGTATCTTTCCATTGTTCAAATTGAATTAGTCTGAAATTGAGAAATGTCAAATGAAATGAAGAAAAAACTTGACGTTTAGGTGTGGTTCACATTCAACATCGGCCCTTAAAATTTAACCACCCTTTATAATGCAAAGCAGCGGTTGTTAGCGCCTAACTTTTTCCACTCTATTACAACTTGAAGATATTCATGATTGTTGTAATTCGCCGAATCGTTCAGAGGCTAAACTGAAACAATACAGAGTTTTCACTTCTTCAACGTTTCGGTATAACATTCCTTCACGAATTTTATTACACGTTTCGATTTTAATTTCTTGACGAATTTTCTTTATATTCCTGTCTAATTTTCGTTAACGATACTTCCTCAATATTTCGATAATGGGTTCGTGCATGATATATCCCGACGTTTCTGCATTGCGTTTTGCACGAATTTGGAACATTTATATGAAATTTTCGTCAATGAAATGTATGGCCAAATCAGCATGTTTCGTCAAGGATAAAGAAAAATCGTACATGATTCATTTGAGATTTCTTCAAGACTGGAACTACTGGGAGTTTGTCTAGTCTGCTTTGTGGTTTATTCTGCAAAAAACTTGTTGTTGTTGCATCCTGTGGCTTATTGAACTTATGTGGCATTAAACTCAAATATAATTAAAAAAAAAAAAAAATATATATATAATGAGGTGTACCACAAAAAAAATCGTGTTTGATTTCCACTTTCCCACTTCCATTTGACCTTAGAAATACCCTCTGTGAAGCGCATCTCAATTGGTAATTGTTAAGAGGTCGCGAATTAGTTTTCTAATTTTCCCATACGATTTGTATGGGGAAAAATCAGTTTTGCTGGTAAATTAAATTGAGAGCCATAATTTTTTAAGCGAAATGCTTAAAAAAGTGTTCCCTCAAATTTCGTCTGTTATGACAGATCCAAATTTCATTTTCATCTGATTATTATTTGGTGCTTACCCAAAACGATTAAAAAATAAAAATATAATTACTAAAAAACTACTTGTTGTAACTTCTAATCCAAAAACATATAACAACCTCATCAATTTTTTCTTCATTGTGCATTCCAACTATCATTATCTAAAATTTAAGACCAATAACAATAATGAAAATTAAGTACTCTCGGAGATACTGATTTTTAATGAAGTAATTCTAAGTTAAACTATTCATTTATATAGGTAGCTCTAAGAAGTGAACCAAAGACCACCAAATAATAATCAGATGAAAATAAAATTTGTATATGTTATAACAGACAAAATTTAAGGGAACGGGTTTATTTAAACATTTTGCTTAAAAGATAATGGCTCTAAATTCAATTTACCAGCAAAACTGCGTTTTCTCCATACAAATAATATGGAAAAATTATAAAATGATTTCGCGACCTCTTAACCTTTACCAATTGAAATACGCTTCACAGAGGGTGTTTCTAAGGTCAAGTGGAAGTATAAAGCCACGGACATCAGTTAAAATAAAAAGAAAATTATTTTTGGGACACCCTAATATATAATATAAAAATTATAAAAATAATATAGATATTAAAATGTTAGATAAAATGACGGCGACCGTAGCCTAGTGGGTAGCGTGTGTGGCCTCTAAACTAAAGAACCGCTGTAGCCCGGGCTCAATTCCAGCTCAGACAGAATTTTTTTCAATTGAATTAATTTTTCTGTTTGGTAGTCACCTCTCTGCAGACAATGACCAACCTCAGAGAGTAAAAATTGCCATGTAAAGCTTATTGAGAACATAAGCCGTTCGGAGTCGGCATACAACACGTAGGTCCAGTTCTAGGTCATTTGTGATCAAACATTTAATAACACGCACAACACAATTGATATTAAAATATTGCATCATTAATTTTTCTGCCAAATATTTTTCTTTTATTACAGCGTAAGCGCAATTTTATTCAAAACTTAAATATCAGTTTTCACGTGCCTTTTTTTTCTTGCGTTATTCACGTTACTTATTGTGAAAAAATTCCTTTCCTTAACAACCGATACGAAACCATCTTTTGAATGCCGTTGCTTTTATATAAATAACACGCGAGTGTTTTCGTGCAATTATCATTAAATTATTAATTAACTCGATTATTGCTCATCAGCTTGACTGACTTGCCAATCCAGCGGTTATTTTTTGTTCGAAACCAAACGGCAGGAATTTATTAATATATTGCTACTACCTGCATAATGCGTAGACATCAAGGCGTGTTTTAATTAACACTGGAATTATGTTAACCCAATTTGCAAATATTTAACGTGAATTTTTTACTGTTAACTGAAGTTCTGGGGAATTCTTTAGTTTCTTTTTTAACAAAACAAGCAAAATATGTACTTTATAAATATCTAAAATTCAAAACTTCGCTTCAATCTCCTCGTTAATATGGTGATAAATAAGGCAAGAGGAGTTCTTGGTTTCATTAAAAGATGGGCTAAAGAATTCAGTGATCCCTTTACTACTAAATTATTATATACCTCTCTCGTAAGGCCAATTCTTGAATATTCATCAGTTATATGGAACCCACAATATAAAGTCTACATCACCGCCATAGAATCCGTTCAAAAACAGTTTTTACTTTTTGCTTTACGTCATAGTCGTTGGAGTCCCAATATTATGCTTCCATCGTATGAAATACGCCTTAAGATTATTTACTACCTTCCCTAAGAAGCAGAAGAATGATGCTTAATGTCATGTTTCTGTATAAATTACTTCGTGGCGGGATTAATTCGGAATATCTCATCTCAGCTCTAAATTATAACATCCCAAGGAGAAGAACTAGACCATTTCTGTTTTTCAAGTTGAGTCAGTGTAATTCTAATTACGCTCTTCATGAACCTTTACGATGTATGTGCAGTCATTTCAATTATAACTTCAACATGATTAATTTTTCTGATTCGATAGACGTCTTAAAACGCAATATTTTATTACATTTAAATAATTAAATCAATTTAAATTCATCCTATATTACCTAAAGGAGTTTTATAATAATGTAATATCGGTAATTGAGATTGTTCTGTTTCTCCTTTTTGTCTCAATATTATGTTTTATAAAGTAAGCACCATCAAATATGAATCGGTTTTCAAAACTTGCTTTCATATTTTGATTCAAATTCAATATTTTGATTTTAAATTGAATTGTGATTTACGTGCTCACGTGGCTTTCTGATTTGAAATTAGACTGAACTCACACTATCACCTGGATTGGTGTGCCAGAGTATATCGCTTTTCCACACAAGTTTATGCCTGCGTTGGCCCAAATGCATATCCAACTAATTGGGATTTTGATTTGGCGGATATGAGATTTATCTCATTTCCACGTAGGTCCTTGGGTTGGACAATGGCCTCGGACCTGTTAAAATGAGTTTAGTGTTTTGGATTGGATTTTGAAATCAGGATTGTTTTGCGGGTACCTTAAATTGATAATCACTATCATTTAATTCGATGTTGCTTATTTATATGGAATTAAATATACTGAAATATGCGTTTGTTATACATTAAATTTTTAAATTCCGCTGAAAAGCTAATTAATGTGCTTAGTGGAAAATCCTAATTGTAAATAGGGGGTATGTTTAGTACGTAGGTACATTCTGTCTGTCCCAGCTGATCCGGGCAGGATCTAGAATGTAAATCGTGCATGCGTATAGGTCAGGTATACGTATCTTTGGAAGATTCATACCTCCGGGCGAATCAAAAAAAAAAAAAAAAATTACTTTATTCTATGATATATTAAATTCCGTTAAATGGGCGATATGACACTAAAAAGTTTTAGATAAATTTACTTCCGAACGCTATAATTGTCTTTGAAAACTAATGTTTGCAAATAAAATTCTTCTGCATAAATTATAAAAGTTCACAATATGTGATTCAAAGACTAAATTAAATCTTGCAAAATCAATAATACTAACACTATTAATGTTTTAACTTAGTCTTCAGAATTAGTTTAAAACCATGTTTGAAAGTTCTTAAGAGAAATCCAATTGAACTCGAGTACAAATTAAACTGAGATATTTTATAAACAGATATTAAATGGCAAAGCTAGCATATATCAAAGAGTTAATATCTTTTTTAACAAAAAACGGATATATAATCAATCTGCGGCTGGGCTAAGTTAAAATATCCCCACAGCCTTGTTTTAGTGCATTTGAAATATTGAATGTTTTATTTTTATGATGACGTTTCTCTTTAGAATGTTTTCAAAATTAAAGCTGATGTGTAAAATATCAGGTAAGATATTGATTTTTGTGCAATTTATGAAGGTTTTGATTAAAGCTTCCAATCCCGAACTTTTTCCAGTTCCTACAGTCCCCGGATTATCAGTCATAAAATTCGGGATTTTCGGGATCACGGGATTGCATTAAAATTGCAAAAATGCAACACTTTAAATTGTCATTCGAATAAAAACTGTTTACAACACAGTTTTTCTATGCTTCAAAAAGCATATGATTATTTGATAACAATTTCGCCTGCTAGTGTTGAGTCCGAGAGATGTTTCTCTTCGGCTGGAAATTTTGCGACCATAATTCGGTCAAGCCTCTGGGATAACACCTTAGATGCCTTAATATTTTTAAGAACATTTTTTCAAAATCAATCAGCCTAACTTTTAAAGACTTCAGTGATCTCAAAAAATTTACCTTTTTTATGTACTCTCCAAAGATAGCTATACAATGTGTAAAAAATTTGTGTAATTACATTCACTCAGAAATGAAAAAAAAACACCGCAAAAATCTGTTTTTTTTTGGGCCTCGGAAACCATCCTGCCCCCTAAGTCTTTTCAAACTCTTCGTTATTCATCTGACTCAAAAGTCTAATACGTAAGGTTGTTCTAACTCGCAACAACGAAGTAAAGGAAGCTTCATTCACAACTGTGCTGCAGCCAATTGTCTCAATTGCTTTTAACAAAGTAGCTATGCACAATTGAAAAAGCGCATTAAAATGACTAAAAGTTTGCAAAAAAAACATGTTTTGGCTTTTAGTTTAAATTTTTGCCTTTCAAAGACTGATTTTACTTATCGAATCTCCCATTCTTCTGGGAGTTCGAAAGTTTTTGAAAGTGGTTGCAATGATTTGAAGTCCAGTTTTTCAACAGAAGATGCCTCGATCAAAATATCGCTATTTTTCGTAAAGCGTGCTTTAAACTCATTGGGCTTTAGTAATAAACATTTTAAAGACGACTCTCAATTTAATGTGAGCTTTTCTGACTTTAAAATGTGTATTACTAAGGCCCATTGATAACAACGTCAAAGCACTTTTTGAACAATGAAGAAAGTGAACCTTCTATACGGACTATTGCCGGCCGTCCTCTGTGCACAGGTTCGGCAAGGTGAAGTCTTTTCCGAATCTGTGTCACTGTCGAGAGTATGCGTTAAAAATTTTCATCAGTTTGAAAATTTTTTGCAGCTACAAAAAGTGAATTTCTTATAAGCATGTCAGCCCTATACGTCACATTCTAAGCGTGCAAGGCACACAGTATGATCAACGTGCGAATGATATTTTAGCTTCTAACGATAGAGCGCTCAATAATCTCTCAGATTTTTGGATAACACTGATGTGTTAACACAAGGGTGTTTTTTAATGAGTGATACAACTTTGAGTTGGCATCACTGCTTTATTTGTCCACGTATGTAACAGCTGGTAGTTGTTTTTTGTTAAGTTTGCTTTGACATTACATTATGGATCGAATTACACCAGAGCAACGCTTGCAAATTGTGGAAATTTGTAATCAAAATAATGGTTCTGTTCGTGAAACTTATCGTGCATTTTATGGCGGATTACATTTACAGTTACTGATAATGTGCATCCCGTGAGACGCCGAACAGTGCGCACGAAGAATCTGTAGCCGCTGTACAGGAAAGCATTGAAGATGCTCCTAATCAATCAATTCGTCGCCGTTCTCAGCAGCTGGGGTTGTGTCCTTCCACTTTATGGAAGATTTTACGAAAAGATCTTGGCTTAAAACCTTTTAAGATTCAACTTGTGCAGGTTTTAAAGCCAAACGACCATCGTATGCGCCGCCAATTAGGTGAATGTGTTGAAGCACAAATTGATATTGATTTTGAATTTCCATGAAAAATTTTATTTTCCGATGAAGCCCATTTTTGATTGAATGGGTACGTAAATAAACAGAATTGTCATATTTGGAGTTAGGAGAATCCACAAGCTTTTGTCGAAACACAATTACATCCACATAAAATTACTGCTTGGTGCACTTTATGGGCTGGCGGAGTCATTGACCCATATGTCTTCAAAAACGATGATGGTCAGAATATAACTGTCAATGGTAAACGGTATAGGAACATGATTTGAAGTTTTTTCGTACCTCAATTAGCTGGCATTAATCTTGCTGATATGTGGTTCCAACAGGAAGGAGCCACATGCCACACAGCGGGCGCTACAATTGATTTACTCAAGAAAACTTTTGACGAAAAAATAATTTCACGAAATGGCCCAATTAATTGGCCCCCAAGATCGTGTGATTTAACCCCATTGGATTATTTTTTTTTTTGGGTTATGTAAAGTCATTTGTCTACGTCGATAAAACACAAACAATTGAACACCTGGAAGGCCTGGAACACGGCCGCAAATGCTGCGAAGAGTTTGTGAAAATTGGTGTTCCAGATTGCGCCTAGTACGCGCCAGCCGTGGCGACTACATGGCCGAAATCATACTTAAACATTAGTGTCAGAAAATTTATCCAATATATAAAGCCAATTAAAAATATATTACTATGTTTTATTATGATTTAAACTTGTATCACTCTATAAAAAACACCCTTTATAAGGACATTTGCATTAAAAGATTTATACAAGGCAATTTTTTAAATCAATCAGAGCATGCGCACAGATTCTTTGAGCGTACTGAGCATGCTTCCGCTTTACCCTAGATACGGGGCTGTGGCTTTGGACAATTAGTTATTAAAAAAATATCCTAACTTTACATTGGCGCCGGAAGCGGGGTGGCAAGGGGGCAGTTGCCCCCCCACTTTTTTAGCTAGATAAACAATTTAAAAGGAAAACTTCAAAAGTTATTCAAAATATCAGTTTTTTTTACAACGATAATATTTTTGTATTATATATTTTCCTCTTCTTTCTCTCTTCTTCATAAGCATGCTTGCGGATAACCATTTTCTTTCTCTGTGTTTGCAAAAAGATAGAACAAAATGTAGAGTATCTACTGCAAACCCACCACTTCAGTTTAAAAGCACCCTTAAGTATGTAGCTTAATGCTTGTTAATTTTGTAACTCTGGTAAGAAAAAATTTGACATATTCTTAGGGGCTTTTTATATTGGACGACATGTTGTACGATAAGTTAGATGGAAAACTAATGGGACTATTTGATTGAGCGTTCGAACGATCCAACTTGTAAAGCAACATCATTAGGGACCCTCAAACGATACTACATGTCCATCCGACCTGTCAAGTCATCACACATGTAGTATCGTTCGTGTGCAAGAAATCAAGGCGGATGGACATGTCCGATGGAAGTTGAAAAATTTTGACTTTTTGCTAAGTACGTCCGACATGTAGTTCCGTTTGCGTGCGCGGCCATCCAATTTAGTACATTTTGCCATTTGTTGAAAATTTTCAGAGAGAGCACATCTCGCGTCAAAACTGCCGAACAGAACAAATGTTATATTTTGACGCGAATTTTTTTATCTTTACCTAAAATTGTGATGGATTAGAATATTTAAAGCAAAAAAAAAAAAAATACAAATAAATGTTCAAAAAAATTAATACTAATATTATTAATTGATGTTAACTCTTAGGCGGCTTAAAAATAATGAAGTCTATCCAAAGTCTATCCGTCATGTGCGATATGTGTGAGGGCAACGAAAAAAGTCCCGTTACTTTATCGAACTACATGTATGTCCGTCATGTAGTATCGTTTGAGGGCCCCTATTAATTGCAAGCTTCAAGCAGAACACATCCGGCTAATAGCTAAGCAACTTTTAGATGCCCTAACAATTGAGCAGTAATTTTACATAATTGTACAATATTGTACAATTGGCAGAAAAAACCAAAAATTTCGGCTATCGTTTTAGCTTACGCATGGTACTACATGTTGTACAATCTGCCATGTTGGTCCAATGTTTTGGACCATGCGAAAGCCCCTACTGTGAATTAGCTGATGAAAATCCACCTCGACGCTTTAAAGAAACATCAAATCCGGTTCCTTCAGTACAGTTGCCATTATATGATCGGCTACGAAAAGATTATTTCGAAATTTTAGATCTTCCCTCAAATGAAATAACGGCTAGATTCGATCAAACAGGTTGATATTTTACTTTTTTTTATTTTTGCAAGTTTACACCAGCTTCACTCAACCGACTCACTTTGATTTAACATTCGGTGAGTCGGTTGAGTGAAGCTAGTGTAAACTGACACTTTGTAAATCTTATTGTACATTTAAACAGATCTTGACACTCTAGAATCGTTGGAAAATTCTGTAATCGAAGCCTTCAACGGAAAAGTGCCTTCTGAACAAAATCTAAAAACCAAACTAAGTCTTTATGCAGATGACTTTTTTGCAGATGAAATTGCTGAAGCAATTGCCTGGTCAAACACCTTGAAATTGTAGTGGCATTGTATCCCAATTTGCGAAAAATTCGGATACTGTAAAAAAACTATTAAATGAAGTTGAGGAACTTATTGCTTTGCTTTTGACTGTGCCTGCATCAGCAGCTTCATCTGAGCGTTCTTTTAGTGCACTAAGATGACTTAAAACGTATCTTCGAGCAACTATGACACAGAAACGACTCACTCATGCGGCACTTATACACATTCACTAAGAAAAAACCGAAGAATTGAATTCGATGGAGGTGGTGAAAGAGTTTGTTTCTCGCAAGGACAGAAAGAAACATTTTGGAATAATTTAAATTGATATAACTTTTTGTACCTTATTGCGTTTAAACCATGTAAAGATATACCTAGTCTTGCTTTATAAAAGTAAACATTATTTCTTATATTTTCATATTACCATATGAAAGATCCTTTAAAGAATGATCTCTAATATTGAAATTGGAAAAACTTTTAAAAATAATGAAATTTTAATATTTTTTATATATTTTTATATTTTTTTTTTATTTTAAACTAAAATAAAAAATTTGTTTATTCACATTCATGTTTCTTTGAAGAAATTTTAGTGAACTTTTTTTTGCACCACCATTTGTACTGCCCCCCCATTTGTACTGCCCCCCCAAACGAAATTAGCTTCCGACGCGCTTGTAACTTTATTAAATTGAATTCGAATTTAAATTTTTGTTGAACAATATTATTTTTGCTCTGTTTGCTCCGAAAATTCTTTTGAGTCCCGAAATTGGAAGCCATAGTTTAATGTTACATTGACGCACATTTTAAACAATAAGTAAAAACTTTCTGCTATTATAACAGCAATAATTTGTTGAAAATTCAAATGATATGTAATTATACTACAACTTTTGAAGCAATCTTAAAATTTGTAATGTTAAACATTATTTTAGGTAACATTAAACACCAAATCAAGGAAGGTTGTTTTTGTTGCTATTGTTTTTTTTTTTTTTTTTGTTAAAAATTATTTTATAAAGCATAAGTATTTGCGGTCAATTACATGAGTCCCTTAGTCAATGCTTCAATGAAATATTTCATATGTAAAAAGATATTCGTGCATTTGATATTTTAATACTCTCACTTATATTTGCATTAATAAAATAAATGAAATTAATTAAAATACTATAAATTTATGATACTGTCTTTACTCAGCATTTGTTAAAATATACTCCTATGTGACTAGTAGATTTAAGATATGACACTTATTGAAGTTATTATGCCAAATCATATTTAATTTAACAATTTCATCTATAGTAAAGACGGTGTTGAATTAACTACAGTATAAAAAGTTAAGAGCATGTTGAATTTTACTCGATATGTAAGTTTACTGCAGCAATTTAAGCAATACAAACAGAGCTGGGCGATAAGGATTGCATTAATTGTAATACCTTTTTTTAATGAAATACACTTTCTTAAGTAAATAACAGTGGTTTTCACTAATATTATTCGACTTTTTCAAAATTACGATCATTGCAATCGTTATTTAAGTTCATTTGATGAAGGACTACATTAACTGTATTCTCGTTTTTTTCTTTGTAAAGATAACTGCAATCGTCATCGTGTGGTAATCGTAATACTTATCGCCCAGCTCTGAATGCAAGAAGCAAGAACAAAAACTTTTTAGGGTGTTAACGTTTTCAGCAATTTCATTTAAAACATACCGGCCTTACGAAGTGACTATATCCGATTTGGGTATTTGGCAAAGAACATCAGTGACGTAAATTAAAAAAGCCTTAACTTTACCGATTCCTTGACAGTTGCCTAAACGATATAAACTTATTTTTTTTTTATTTTTTTTATTCAATATTTTGTAAGTGTTCATAAGTTGCTTAAGTTAATTTCTCCTAAATAAATATCCGCTTCCAGTAACCGATTTAAAACTTCCACAAAAGTTTGCCACATCTATATTTCCAACATCGAAGCAGGAAACAAAAGCTGCTCAGCTTCAATTATCAGGAAACGGCGTGGATAATTAATTTTTAATTAACTGAATTAATATTGCCTACATCAAGGACAACAACACGCCTCACCAATACCCACGCATTCTTGTGCCATCTTGTGTGCAATCAATTAACAAAAAGCCCTGTCGAAAAGTTTTTAATGCAAAATTGACGGTTATAACCACGAATTTCAATAAAAATCGCCTTCAGGTTGGACAGTTAAGTGGTGGTGTTGGCGGTAGCGGCAGCGAACGCAGCAAACAACTGCCAACGCTTATTACGGTGTCGCAAATGGCGTTGATGGTATTTGTTTGGGCAACCCTTTTAAGGCATTTTCAGCTCTGGCTCGTTTAAAAGTTTCCCTTGATATTGCCAACTTTTATATACGAATTTGTTCAGAACTCAAGTAGCCAAATGGCTGAGAGGAACTTGGGGGGGGAGTGTGTGCCTGTTGCTGTTACTATGGCTATTGTTGTGTTTCGGCAATAAATGTTGTCCTTTGTCAGGCACTTAGTTTTTGGCGCAACTAATTTTTTCTTTTAATTACATATTTGAGATGCAATGTTTTAATCCATCCCACGTTGCTGACATATACGCTAGAAATCTGTGTTAAGCTGCCACTAAATGTTGCAACCCGTAGAAATAGGCAACCATTAACATAAAAACAGTACTAGCTAGATGTCAATGTTGCCAACGTGCTGAATATACAAATGAGGCTTCATGCTGACCCGCATCCGCTTAGGTTTGCGTCAATGCATCGCGTATTTGTTGTGTAGCGGGGTTGGGTAGCCACTCCATTGAGCGGCACATTAAAATCACGATGGCTCATAGAAACGTAATTAAACCCGCTTTCGGCATACTTAATTACTTTTTAATGAAACAAAAATTGAAAACAAAAAGCATTTCCAAAAATATTGCACGCCAGTTCTGTTGGCTGATGTGCCGCTTCAGCAGATCCGCACCACAAGCACGCATCTCAACCTCTATTTCTGCGCTCCCCGCTTTTGCCGCATTAAATTGGTTACACAGCAACGTGGCTTTGACTATTTATTAGGGTTGAGATGGTACGTGGTCCGGCCAATGCATTCAACGGTTTGCGCCATGCATGCGTTTTCAAGTGCGAGGCACGATATGGTCTATTTTATTCGTGCTGTACGTATCGAGAAGACGCGTAAATTTATGCTTGAGCAACTCACAACACAAATCTGGTTCACATTGCAAACTATTGTGAAAACTTCAATGTTTGGCTTGAAAGTATTACGCTTGAAAATATTTTGAAATCCCTTTCAAAAGCGTCTGGTTTTAAACGATTGTTCAATAACTATTGCCAGTTTAAACAATTGGTCATGGTGTTGAAATATTTTGGAATGAGTGTTCATATCTGTTGAATAGGAATAAAGATATGGAATTAGGTTTGACAGATGTGGTATGATCTATTTAACCGACTTCAAAAATCAGGGGGTTCTCAAATTCGTTTGTTTTTTTTTTCTTTCTTTTAATGTATGTGCATTAAAGTAGCTCGCAGCAAAAATTATTTTTTATTGTTTGTGCTGAGGCAAAAATAATTCATTGAACAAAAAAATGATTCCCTTAAAATTTTATTCAAATCGGACAATTAAAAACCTCCACTCAATGCACTTAAAATTTACTACTTTGAGTTTTTTTAATTAAAATTCAAATTAGATGTCTTTAAGTTAGAAAACCTATTTCAACTCAGCTTTTAATTGATAGAGGACTTAAAAACCTTTGCTTTAAGCAAAAATGACCAACAAACAATAGGATAATTATAAGGTTTTTTTAATAAAAACAGCAAAAATATGGGAAAATTCCAAAATGTTTAATTTTTCAGTTTTTTTATTTTTAACTAGCTGACCCGGCGCGTTGCTGCCACGCTCCCTTGCATGTGTAAATTGAGGTCGAATACTAAACTTCAATGCTGTGCGAAGTATAAATCCAAAGCTGCTAGATATCCCAAATTAAGGTTGTATGGGAGGTGCAACGCCCCCTTGACCAACGCCCATTATATGTGATCAATGAAACTGAATGTGTAAATTAAGGTCGAATACGGAATTCCGACGCTGTGTAACCTATAACTCCAAGGCAATTCGATATCGCAAATTTGGGTCAAATAAGAGGTCCCTTGGCAAACGCCCATAAAATTTAATCAATGAAATAGCATGTGTGCATTTAGGTCGAATACTGAGTTCCGACGCTGTGCGACAAATAACTCAGAAGCTATTCGATATCGCAAATTTGGGTTGTATGGAAGATGCCAGTCCCCCTTTTCCTATGTCCATAAAATGTTATTAATGAAACTGCATGCATAAGTTGATGTCGAATACTGAATTCCGATGCTGTGTGACCTGTAACTCTAAAACTATTCGATATCGCAAGTTTTGGCTGTATCGGAGGTTCCACTTCCCCTTGTTAAACTCCCATAAAATGTCATCAGTCGGATGACATGTGTTAATTGTGGTTGAATATTGAATTTCGAGGCTGTGGGACCCATAACTCCAAAGCAATTTGATATCGCGAATTTTTTATATATTTGTTTGCGGTAAAATGGGGTGTGGCAATTTTTTCTTAACCATCTCGTAGTCGAAACAAATCCACTGCCAAAATTTTAGCTCGATCGGACCAGTAATTTCGAAGTCTCTTTATCTTTTGTTAAAAGTAGGCGTATCTTTAGTGGGACCACGCCCATTGTAAGTATTCATACGAACTTAATTACCAAATTTTAGTTTAATAAAAAACAAACCGTTTTATATATAACATTTTAGGTCAATTTTTGAATTTCGATGCTGTGCGACCTATAACTTCAAAGCTATTCGATAGCACAAATTTTGGTTGTATGGGGGGAGGTGAAAATCCACCGTTTCTAACGCCCATAAAATGTTATTAATGAAACTGCATGCATAAATTGAAGTCGAATACTGAATTCCGATACTGTGTGACCTGTAACCCCAAAACTATTCGAATCGCAAGTTTTGGTTGTATCGGAGGTTCCACTCCCCCTTGTTTAACCGTAGAACACATAACCAAAAAATACAACGCAAACACATAACCGGGGTACACGTGAACCCCTAACTTATTTTTAATGATTAACAGTTATAATTGCAATTGTTATTGATTCAAATCATTACTTCTTGAGTGCTAGTGCAAGTGAACATCGTAATATCTTCGATTGCGATGGTTAAAATAAATATTTTTTAAAAATGGCATAAAAATATCTGTGGTCACAACGAATAATTACTAAATTCAAAGTAACGTAAAGAACGATATTTTAATTCCACGAACTACGACCCATTTTTTTTTTAAATATATGAACCATTACAAACAAAATACATGCAGACATAAGTGATAATAAATTTTGGGCAAAAAATGGATATCTGCATACTTTCAAAAATTGGCAATAAAGTATATTCCATATCACTTTTTTACGATATTTTGAGTTTAGTCATTATTCCTTGTGACCACAGATATAATGAAAATCTATCTTCCAGTGCTTTGAAAGGTAACAAAAGAGAAATATTCCCACAAATTAAAAGTTTTAATGTTTTTACTTTCTGAGAAAGAGAATCTTTTTCAGAGGACGATGGAGAACAGGTGCTCAATGTAAGGAATGTCGAAATCTCTAATGGCAAAGAGCCTCCTGAAAATGAAGAATTCGATGAAGTAGCCTTTAACAACGAATCGGATGGCGAAAATGAAGAAGAAGAAGACAAAGTGGCAATGATTAATCTAGGGGCCGATAAATTTATGGCGCGTGACGGCACTGAATGGAGCTCTCAAGCATTGATACAGAACATTGTACGACAACGCTGTGGTCCATTGAGACAAACCGAAATGATGTCAATGGAACAAACGTTCAAGTGTTTCATGAATATAGAGATGGTGGACATTATTATGCGTTGTACCAATAAAAAGGCCAGAAATTCTTACAACGCATGGAATGCAAGCCACCTCAATGCAACTCCAAAGATATGGAAAGAAGTGACTGTAGCAGAGTTATATGCCCTTTTTGGAATATTGATTATGGCAGGCACAAACCGCAGCAGTAATTAAAGCGTTCTGGACTTATGGAGCGCCAGAAGTTTTCCACTATATCGTGCAGTAATGGGAAACAACCACTTTTTGTATCGTGTAGTAAAGGGAAGACACTCGGGCTGCACGCATACAAACGTATAAAGCTGCACCGCACTTGTTTCACGCAGTACATCCCTTCAAATCCTGCAAAATATGGGTTTAAGGTTTTGTGGATTTGCGACGCTACGAATTATTTTCCACTGCAAGGGCAAATACATACCGGCCAAGCTGAATCTGGAAGAGAAACTAGGCAAGGCGAATGAGTGGTGAAGGATCTGGCTGTCAAATACCAAGGAACCAGCCAAAATATAGCAATGGACAACTTTTTTACAACATTGCCGTTAGCAGAGCATTTACTGTCCTGGAACTTAACGCTGGTTGAAACGCTGTGGAAAAACAAAACACTTATTCCGTCTGAAATGAAAGCGCAAAAAGATAGACCCATTGGTTCAACGTTGTTTGGCTTTCAGAAAAGTGTAATAATCTGTTCATATGTTCCTCGCAAAAACAAAGCTGTGCTGCTGCTTTCATCTTTGCACTATGATGACAAGATAGCTGAGAGTGGTAAGCCTAATATAATTAAATTTTATAATTAGACCAAAGGTGGCATCGATATTATGGACCAGTTTTTCTCAGAGTACACAACAAAGCGAGCGACAAAACGTTGGCCACTTTCACTATTTTTAAACATCTTGGACATAACGGCCTTAGCAGAATATAAATTATACTACATGAACGACAACATGATCCCGCATACTGCTAATAGAGGAAAGCTATTCCTTAGGAAAGTGGCTGAAGAAATGTGCATACCTATCATTGAGGAACGTGCATTTAATCGACAAATCACTCGGCACTTCACGACTAAAAAAGCGATAGAAAATTATCTGAACCGACCACTTGAAACTATATGCGACAGTGGACCTTCAACATCTTCTGCAGCAGCCTCGAGGAAGCCAGTAACTGGATTGTGCTACTTAAGCTACACGCAGGAAACAAATCGTAGAAGAAAAACGCGATAAACATACACCAACTGCAAAAAACCTATGTGCATGGAGCACTCAGTTACAAATTCTTTCTGCATCCTTTGTGACCGAAATAATTAGTTTATTTTTACATAATAATTTCATTTGAATTTTGTATTCTTATTTCTTCATGTTTTATTATAAAGTCTTAATAAAAATTTTACGATACCTGTGAACATAACATATTCGCTTATTTTTTCATATGGGGTACACGGGTACCCTGGTTATGTTTTTGCGTGGGTGTTGATTTTAGGAGCTTATAGTTGCGGAACCACTGAACCGAATTTCATAGATGACCACTCATATGACGCAGAAAAACTTAAGTTTCTTAGATCCGAAGTTTCAATGCTCTAATATAGTTGATTCTTCAGCGACAGCAGTTCAAACTTGGTAGTGGACACATGGGTACCCGGTTATGCGTTCTACGATTAACTCCCATAAAATGTCATCAGTGGAACGACATGTGTTAATTATGGTTGAATATCGAATTTCGAGGCTGTGCGACCCATAATTCCAAAGCAATTTGATATCGCGAATTTTTTATATATTTGATTGCGGTAAAAGGGGGTGTGGCAATTTTTTCTTAAACCATCTCGTACTCGAAAAAAATCCACTGCCAAAATTTTAGCTCGATCGGACCAGTAATTTCGAAGTCTCTTTATCTTTTGTTAAAAGTAGGCGTATCTTTAGTGCTACCACGCCCATTTTAAGTATATTTACCGATAGTTATCATACGAACTTAATTACCAAATTTTAGTTTAATACGACAAAAACTGTCTTAAATATAGCATTTTTATTGATTTGTGGGCGGTAAAAGGGGTGTGGAAAATTTTAAATATGCCTATATTGTTCGCGTAAGTGCAAGCAATGAGTTGACAAAATTTTATCGCAATCGGATGAACGCTATTGCAGCGCATAGCGAAAGAACAAACAAACAAAAAACATTCATTTTTATATATTAGATGAGGAAACTATTTGAGACAGGTAAATTAAGTGTTCTAAACTACAGGGTCCGCCAAATAACTTTCTTTTTTGAAAATTCTATAAAAAAAATTACTGAATATTTTCTCAAATTTCTTTTTTTATTTAAATCCTTCCGGTTAATAATGGAAAATAATTTCATTCATATGGCTGCCTCGGCTGGCCATGCAGTAGCCTACACAATCGGTCCAATTTTTTAGCATATTATCGATTGTGTGCAGCTGTATTTCACCAATGGCTTCACGAATATTGTCCTTTAAAGCGTCAATTGTCTCTGGCTTGTCGGCGTAACACTTATCTTTGAGGGCACCCCACAAATAATAATGATAATGCGATCTTCAAAAACAGGGCGCAAAACATCGAGTGTAGCTTCGGCTGTGTGGCACGTAGCGCCGTCCTGTTGAAACCAAATGTTGCCAATATTCTACTCTTCAATTTTTGTGAACAAAAATTCGTTCAACATGGCCCGATAAAGATCGCCATTGACTGTAACGGCTACTCCTTGCTCAATTTCGAAGAAAAATGGCCCAATTATGCATCTGGACCAAAATCCGCACCAAACAGTGACTTGTTTTGTGTGCAGCGGCTATTCTATGTATGCGTGCGGGTTTTCTGTGCCCCAAATGCGACAATTTTGCTTGTTTACATACCCGCCAAGATCAAAATGAGCTTCATCTGAAAAGATGATATTTTTGGCAAAATCGGTATCTTCTGTAAGTCGATCGCAGGCCCACTTAGCGAAGCGAAAACGCATTGGATGGTCAGTTGGCTTCAACTCCTGAACCAATTGGACTTTGTATGGCATCATACCAAGGTCTTTATGCAAAATTCGTTTCGATGATGACTCCGAAATGTTCAATTGTTGAGAACGATGGTGAATTGATGTTGATGGCGCTTCACGCACACTTTCTGCCACAGCAGCAATATTCTCGGGTGTACGCACTGCTTTTGGCTTTTCACGCTTTGGTTTATCGATGAGGATGCCAGTTTATTTCACTTTTTTCACAAGATAACGAATATACGGAGCAGACGGTGCTTCTCTCTTTCCAAAATCCGTACGCAATTTTCGCACACATTCTGCAACATTACCATGATTTTCAAAGTAATGTCGCAATATTTCCCAGCGTTGTTCAAGCGTATACACAACCATATTTGTTCAGCGGAAGGACAAAACTAATTATCTGTCAAATCAGACATGAGCTAAGTGTTACCATTTACGAAATAAGTACTAGTTGAAAAAAAACTTTTGATGGCGGACCCTGTATTTTTATTCAATCAAAAATACATCTATCGATGTATAAAACTTCGCTCGTCCACTTATCCTTAACCCTCATCGGTCCATAATTTACAAAAATACACGATTTTATCAAGCTAATGCCGTCACAATGCACTCCCCACACCGGTTTTGACGTTCGAAATTTTAAAATGTTTGCTGAATTAAGAAAAAACTTTTATATATAGTTGCGTGACTAATGCGACATGCTACTTGTATCTGTTCAAAAAGGATATACTCAAAAACTTGCATACCTTTTCGCTTTATTTCTTTATAAAAAATTAGTTTTTTCCCAAGCTTTCTATAAAAGACACACGCCAGGTTTCTACAGTTGACAGGACGCACGACAACAGTATTGCAAACATAATCTACATTTTACTCTGTAACTCTGTTTGAACTAAAAGTTGTCATATGCAAAAATGCATATTTTGTGTAGTTTTTTCAAACCTTTTTCACAAATTAATAAAGCATAGCTATTAAGTTATGGTTTTTTTCCAAATTAAAGTTAATTAATGGAAAACAAAAATTGACCTCAAATTCCTCTTTTACGTGTTATTGCTTATTTATATAATATTTTTAAAAATTGTTTTATTTTATCATACGTTTTCTTCACAGGAGCTTCAATGTGAGCAAACATGTGATTTATTTTTGCTGTTATATACAATCTCTGGCTCGTTTCGTACCATACTGGGGTCATGTTTGCGCTCAGAAAATGGGTTTTTTTGTTTGGAATAGAGTAATAACTAAAAATATGTACTTGTTTGAAATCGAAGCATTTGACATCGATTTGATGTTGAGAATCAACCAAGAAGTTGAAAGTCAATAGACGATGCAGATGCATGCATGCATGTTCAAAAAAATAAATTGAAATAATGGTTGCTCATTAAGTCGCATTATATATATTTCCTTTCTGCATGAGCTGTTATGGCACGTGCACACGTACACGCATAATAAACGTAAATATAAATGTATGAGTATGAGAGAAATATGCGTCATTGTGTCTGTGACTGCAGCTGCGTATGTGTGGTAATTCTTTTTATGGTTCCAATAAAACCATTTGTATGAGCCGCCACTTTTACTCCCCAAGGATCTTGGAGCCTAACTTTGTTTTTTGCATTTACAAAAAAAAAAAAAACACAAAAAGAAATAAAATTTCCTCGCATGTTAGGCAATGGTTTTCTTCTTTTCTTTGTTATTCATGCTTGTATGTACTTCGATGTGTGCGCTATGGAAGCAAGCTCATGCACTTCAGCAACAGCATAAATTATATGAAATGGAACTTGTGTGAAAGTTATTCCCCAAGCTTATTAACAATTCATATGCTAATATTTCGATTCATCATTTTGTGGCAGCACACACGAACGCAACAAGAACAATGTTCATAACTTAAAAATTTCATAAAGTGTCAGGAGTACAACACAGTATTGCGTCAGTTTAGGCATAAGTTAATAGAAGGTTAATTTGGAGTTGAAAGGACAAACATTTTTAATAGTTTATCCAAAGACATTTCAAAGTTTTCGTTTCACCCAAACCTAGACTCGATTATAATTTGACTGTATGTATCTCCAGTTCACTCAACAAAGATGTAGTTATAAGCTTTTGGGAAAGATCATACTGGTTTTGGAAGAAGTCAATAAATATTTAATATTTCCCATGAACTTAATGTACAAATATTCGCACTTTTACATATTCAAGTCAGTTTTTCCCTTTATAGATTATTCTTATAACAGCTGAAAGTTAATTTTGTTTTTTGTATTTCAATGACGTGAACATAAGCAATACAAGAGCTACAGTGGCTCACAACGAAAGTCGGGCAAGCATTTCTTAGCACTTTGGTTTCAGAAATGAAAATGTAAGAAGAAACTTGGAGTAAATATTTTTTTCAAAACATTCGTTTTTGGTGAGCAAAATTAAACAAAAACGTAGGTACAAAATTTGAACATAACGGTAAAACAAAATTAGAACATAACGGTAAAACAAAATTAAATCAAACCAAAGCTTTAAAAACGAGCTCACATTGAAAGTCGGGCAGATAAGGAATTCAATGATAAAACTAAGAATTTATTATTTTGTTGCCAATCCTTTTTCTTATATGACTGCCTGCAGCCTTTTTGAAATGGGTGCAACCAAATTTTTAAAAACTGCAGCTCCAATCTGATTCCACTCTTCACTTAGGATACTTTTTGGTCATTATGTTTCAGGTCATTGGGTCATGTGAATAAAAAATCAGCAAATGCTTTTACTGAATTTTTCTAGAAAAAAGTATGGATTTAGTGAATAAAAAAAGCTATATAGATATAGCTTAAAAAGCTTAAAGCTATATAGATATAGATATAAAAAAAGCTTTATAGATATAGCTTTTTTTATTCACTAAATCCATACTTTTTACTAGAAAAATTCAGTAAAAGCATTTGCTGATTTTTATTCACATGACCCATTGTCTTGGTAAAACTAAAAATTGTCTGCAATTCTTTATTTAACCGCACTTTCTTTTACTTGCGCCATGATAATGTCAAGGAACATATTTTTGTCCATTATACCTTCAATAAAATGAATCCTTCCAACATCCGACGCAGCCCCAAACCATGACTGATCCTCTACCATGCTTAAACGTATATTAAACAAAACCTGTAATAAATGTTTATTGTTTAAAAGTGCTAAAGATTCTAATGTGTTCTATTTTATTAACCTTGCTTCAGAATGAAAAGTTTTTGGTCATTTTCTCATGCACGAAATTGAGGCGTTCTTTTACATTTTTCTTTCGTGCTACTCCTTGATTTAAACGTTTTTTTCTCAAAACTCTTCAATTTGTTTCTGAGTGTACACTCTATTTCAAATTGAGTTTTAACATGATCTCTAGTTTTAGTGCAAATAAAAATGGGTCTTTTATTATTTTTTTTAAAAAATACCTTTCATCTTTGGAGCTAAGTTTATTTTTAGCTACTGTACGTACTTTATTGCATATTCTCTTATCTTGTATATTATGCTTGATTATATCGTTCATTTTTGACTTACTTTTTAAGGCGAATTGTGAAATTTGTCACTCGGATTTTCCTTTCAAATAACAATCTATCATGATCTGCCTTTCTGCCAGTGTTGATTGATTCACTTTTCGAGAATTGTTTATTTTTTTTAAGTTTTGCGTTCAACAGAAGTTATTCCAACAGTAGTAAAAATTTGTAAGCAGGAGTAACGGTTTAAAGACCACAATTTTAATTTATTCTTTAATTGCCCAACTTTCAATGTGAGCTCGATTTTATAGGTTTGTTCCTATTTAAATTTGTTTCACCGTTATGTTCTAATTTTTTAATTATGTTTCTGTTTAATTTTGTTCACCAAAATTTTCATAATCAGCATGCGCTATTGTTATGAAAACAAATCTCGTAATGAAAGGCGAAAATAGAAGAAAAATTAGATCAATGCTCTGTTTACAGTGCATTTTTTATTAAAAATAACGGTTTGAATTCCTCTGCACTCATTACAAATGCATGTCTATAACAATGGACAAGGTTGACGAAAGGGTTAATGTGAAGTGTCTGTCAATGCGCTGTCAAAAGTCACGTTGAAAAAAGTTAACCAAAAGGTCTAAGCCGCACAGCACGTTCATGTAATCAGATATAAGAAACCAAAACATTTTTTAAATTAAATGTTCATTTACCGACCTTTTGTTTCAATTTTAAAAATTTTTTTATTATTGCGGGCTTAAGGTCCAAAATTTTTGTACATTAAAACTCCAAGTTTTAATTATAAAATTTATTGTCAATATTTCGACTGCCGTCGGCAATCATCATCAGGACAACTGAAAACATTTTAAATTTATATTAACAATACATTAACTTATTTTACATTTCACTCACATATTACAAATTAAAACATTTAGAAATTAACAAATTTTTCCATTAAACACAAACTTTACAAATTTTACAAAAACTTCGAGACAATTTGACAACAATTATATTAACATCCACTTGTTTCGAGTAACTTAGCTTATTAATAATTTTTATTTGTTATAAATTTTCTATATATGTGTGCGCAGTTGTCGGTGTCTGTTTTGAAATTTATTCTCTTCTCTTTTGGTAGGCTGATAATGTGAAGCATTTCTAGTGTGTACCGTTTACGGTAGTTGTTCTCTTGTTCTAAAATTTTAACACTGTCAAAGTCAGGTGTATGTCTATGTTTCGCACAGTGGGCTGCAAGTGCTGTTTTTTGTTCCAACGGTCTACGTATTTTATGGTCTGATCTGTGTGCAGAAATTCTTGTCCGTAATTTGTTTTTTGTAGTCCCAACATATGCCTGGTTACATACGTTGGACCCGTCACCGTTACATGCAATTTTATAAATAACATTAGATTTATCGAGTTTGTCAATTTTTGTTTTAGTGTTGCTGTATAGTTGTTTTACTGTATTATTCGTTTTTAATGCTATCTGTATTTTTTCTTTGTTGTACGTGTTTGAATTCTTGAATCTCTCAGAAAGACCGGGAATGTACGTCATTGATTTGAATATTTTGTCGCTTGTTTTTTCTTGTTCTTCTTTATTTTGTATGTTGTTATATTTTTGGTCTTTTTTGGAAATTCATCATCAGTGACAAAGAGTTCCATAGAGAAAATATAAACAGAATAAGGACAATACTACGCAAAAATGAATTTCCAAAAAAGACCACAGAGGACTTAATTCGAAAATATAACAACATACAAAATAAAGAAGAACAAGAAAAAACAAGCGACAAAATATTCAAATCAATGACGTACATTTCCGGTCTTTCTGAGAGATTCAAGAATTCAAACACGTACAACAAAGAAAAAATACAGATAGCATTAAAAACGAATAATACAGTAAAACAACTATACAGCAACACTAAAACAAAAATTGACAAACTCGACTACAAAAAACAAATTACGGACAAGAATTTCTGCACACAGATCAGACCATAAAATACGTAGACCGTTGGAACAAAAAACAGCACTTGCAGCCCACTGTGCGAAACATAGACATACACCTGACTTTGACAGTGTTAAAATTTTAGAACAAGAGAACAACTACCGTAAACGGTACACACTAGAAATGCTTCACATTATCAGCCTACCAAAAGAGAAGAGAATAAATTTCAAAACAGACACCGACAACTGCGCACACATATATAGAAAATTTATAACAAATAAAAATTATTAATAAGCTAAGTTACTCGAAACAAGTGGATGTTAATATAATTGTTGTCAAATTGTCTCGAAGTTTTTGTAAAATTTGTAAAGTTTGTGTTTAATGGAAAAATTTGTTAATTTCTAAATGTTTTAATTTGTAATATGTGAGTGAAATGTAAAATAAGTTAATGTATTGTTAATATAAATTTAAAATGTTTTCAGTTGTCCTGATGATGATTGCCGACGGCAGTCGAAATATTGACAATAAATTTTATAATTAAAACTTGGAGTTTTAATGTACAAAAATTTTGGACCTTAAGCCCGCAATAATAAAAAAATTTTTTAAATTATATTATATTTACTGGAGTTTTAACAAATTATATCAATACATAGTTGCAAATTACAAAAATGGCGGACATGTGAATTTTTAGTGGCGTTTTTTCCACATTTTTCTCTCCATAAAGTGCTCTATAAGAAAAACAACCGAACAGTTTTATCTAAATTTAGATTAAGAATCCAATAAATTGTGTCTACTTTAAAATAAAACAAAATCCAAATCAATCTATTGAGTGGTTCTTGAGGTGTCGTAGAGGCCAGTTTGTAAAACAAGATTTTTCAGAAAACGCGTCAAAAGATTTGGTTTCGATTTGATTTATGAAAATATGGGTTTCTTTCGTATGCGATAATTTTTTATACAAAAGTTGGGGCTCACCATGGGGCTTTGGCCATGTGACAAAAGATCGCTTTCGCAAACATTTTAATTTAAGTTTAATCACAAGTTTAGTTTAGTCACGAGCACTATTGTCTTACAAAACTTTTTAATGTAAAGTTTTGCATGTTTTATCTGCTGAGCGCATTGAGCAAATAATTTAGTTTGGTGCATGTCAACTACGTGACCTTCAGAACTTTCACTGGATTGGAAGTTTTTGCAAAGTGTTCTGCCAACGTTGCCACCTTGACATTGTGCTGTTCTTGTTAAAGATTAATTATCTATGCATATCAACTTGTTAGCAATAATGCTCAATAATGTATTGCCCAGAAACTAAAGGACTTGACTAAAAGCAATACAATCGTAGATATTCTTATAATTTTCTTAATGAAAATTTGTCCTTTTCCTTCTCCGACTGTGATTTGCTTTGTTTTTGCTCAGTGTTGCGTGAATGTATACCTTGAAATTAAATTGCTGAACTTATTCGTATCAAACACTTCTCTTTTTTCGACTAGCAACTGCCTCGAATTTGTATTCCATTCAACACATTCATAGCTTCACAACCTTTTATTTTCGTTATGCGATTTTATTTGCGTGTATGTGTGTGTGCTGGTGTGTGTTGTGTGTGTAAACATATGCCTGGCTGTTTGACACATTCACGTTCACTTCATTTTTTTTTTTTGCTAATGCGTTGCGAAAAGTCATTGAATTTTATGCACGATTATCGCAAATCACTCGAAAGCCATGACTTGATTTTACTTCCGGCTGAGAGAATTTCAGCCGGCGTGCGATGAAATGTCACAACAGAACATGGCACAAGACACGCCATGTTGAGTCCGTAATTTTGAGGAATATTTTTATACCTACTACAAATAACTGCATATATTAATAAATTTAGTTAAAGAAGTCATTCTTTCTATAACTCATGCATGAGTGTTTAAGTTCTAAACGTTTTTATTTTCAATTATCAGAGAATTTTATCATGAATACTTGCATAAGAACAATAGAAGCTGACAGCGTCGCTGGAAGCGGGGGGACAGAGGGAGTAACAGCCCCCTGGTGCTAAAATCGGGTGAATACAGTTCAATTTCCCACCAGATATGCAAGGTTTGTTCAATTAACGCATGAACAATTTAATTGACAGTTTTTAAGTTTTAAAAATAACCATAAGGCCTTTTCCACACTCGGTAAAAGCAACTCAAACACAAGTTGCTTACCTGTGCATTATCCGAATCCTTCTAATATAGCAACATGCTCGCAACATGATCTCGACACTTTTGTGTGGAAAAGTTGCTTTGGAGTAGGTACGCAATTTTACAACACTGGCAGCAAATTTAATTTGACAGCTTTTGCATTAAGTTTCAATTATGAACTATAATTGAGAAATTTATGTTGGTAAATGAGAATTCAAATCAAACTCATTGCTTTTAAATCATAATTTTATAACAGAAAAACATGACGCTAAAGTAGATTGGAGACTTTTTCGACGGAAACACATCAATAAACATATATGGTTCATTATTTTACAAATCGCACACCTCGCAGAATTAAAAGACTCCGATTCGTCCGAAATATATTTATTTATATACATATTTTCCTTACGTGGAATAAATTTCACACGTGTGTCGGAATTTCTCTTGGAAGGTAAAAACTATGAAAAATGTCAATTGGTAGAATGCATAAAGAGTGTGTATTTGCTCCGACTGGATTTTTGAAGTAAAATTAAGAGAGTTTATGAAATTTTTATTTGAAATATCGAGTCGGAGCAAGTATTCACCTTTTATGCATTCCATCCAATGTTTGTGATTCTTAAATCGCAATATTTTGGCTGGTCCGATTTAGTTAGTTTGAAACCCGTTGAATAGATAATGCGTTATACTTTAATACTAAATTTTAATCTATTTTTTAAAACTTAAAATAAATGCATAAAAATTACATGAAATTTTCAAACAACTTATTATGCCCGTCCTCCAAGTAAGCGATTTTTTATATATATTATATAAATTTTTGTTTCAAAAAATTAGGTCAAATTTAGTTTTTTGCATACAGATTTCCAAAAAAATGACCTAGGAAGATAAAGGAAGAATTGCTGAAAACCCTGCAGCACAACAATTTGGATCTATTGTGCAAAATCTATTGTTGCAAGCTTCTTTCACAAACGAAATTATTTGTTTTGGAATACGTAAGGATCCGGTTAAAATCTATGTATACATAACGAGTGTTGCATTGAAACTGATATAATTTAAATACTGCACTCTGGGAATTATTGGATTTTGTATACGGCTGAAATGAAAAATTTTGAGGCTGTAATAGCCATACTAGAGTTAGCTAAAAGGATAGAAAAATATACTCATATTCAGTGGGAATTAAGAAAATTGCGGCCACATATAGCGCACAGCAAATATAAGCTTAAATCAAGTAAACTATTTTCTGAAGCACCAAAATAAATATTCCAGTCAAAATCTATTTAAATCAAATGGATATTTGCTGAGCTATCAAAATTCACACTGCACAAACAATCACCTCAAATCAAGCCAATATTCTCTGCAATATCAAAATTAACATTAAAGTCGAAATTTTCTTTATTTCAAGCTAATATTTTCTACAATATCTGTGTTTTTTCTACACGGAGATAATTATTTAGCTTGAATCAAGCAAATGTTTTGCTTTAAAGCAAATCAGCAAAACTTTGCTCGATCACGGTGTGATTTTAGAAAAGATTGCTAAATTGAAATCACTCCTCGTGTATTTAGGAAAAAGCAAAATTCTGATAAAATTCAAGAAAAATTTTGCTAAGATATTATAAACTACAAAAGCTAATTTTTACTTAATTCAAGCAAACATTTGCTAAGTTGTTTTAAGCTCAAATAGCAAATTTTTACTCAAATAGAAAATATTTACTAAATTCAAGCGAATTTCTTTCAAACACACTAGCACACGTTTATTCTTAATTAAGAAAATTAGGCGATGATTAGTTAACAACTGCGTTGGTCGAATCGACAAGCCCATGCACTTACACTCACCCGGCCGAGGTTCAAGTTTCCGAATAGTGGTAATTTTTCAATTTAATTAAATGTTGATAATTATTTCACTTGAAAATTATTTTAGGTTACAGAAAAAATAATCGTAATTTGCTATTCCAATTTATAATAACTTAGCAAATATTTGCTTGAATTAAGTAGAATTTTGCTTTTGCAGTTTGTAAGAACTTAGCAAAATTTTGCTTATTTAATTCAAATTTTGTTAAGTTATTTTAATCTGGAATAGCAAATTTTGATTAGTTTTTGCTCAAATCTAGCATAATTTTGAAGTGGCTGAGATTCAAGCACAAGTTTTGCTTAATCACACTACAAATTTGGCAAACAGTTTTCGCCGTGTGGGCAATAAAAGTGGGTGCGACAAATTTTTACTATTTTTCGTGAAAGTGCAAAAAGTTGAAAAAGTTTTATCACAATCGGATGATCGGTATTGTAGCGCTTAAAAGACGAACAAGCTAACAAACAAACAGTTGTTACAAATAGGCGTGGCAACATTTATTTTCCAAGTGATCGCCACTTGAGCCCATAGCACCTACAAGCCAAATTTAACTATCAAACCATATACTAATCAATAGTTTTAAAGATTTCTGAAATGTCGACAGTAAACAATACAAACTAAACCACCAGTCTGAAATATTGCATTTCTCTTAACTTGTGAGTAAAGGGGCTTCTACACGATACAACGGCTGTACAATTGTTTGTTGTACAGCAGTTGGCAATTTCAAGCATTCGACCGTGCAATATTGCAACCAACTCGTCGCGTGCTTGCATCCACACAATACAATAATCACACGCAATCGTCAAATAGCAGCCAATATTGGTACAATCGTTGTATTGTGTAGAAGCCCCTTAAGGTTGTCGTGAAAGCAAAGATTTTTCCTCTACACAAAAACACCCAACGCGCCTAAAGATGTTTTCGTTTGACGAAAAGAAGTTAGAGGAACTGGTAAAAAGAAAACTGTTCAGGATAACTCTTATATTCTACATTAAAACTAATTTATAAATATTCATTATGAATGAGGAGCGATTAAATGTACTGAGCTTACTAAATATTAAAGCAAATGTACACACCTGATTAAATTAATAGATACACCTTGAAGATTTCACGTTTCTTCACCATAAATTCACATTTAAGTAAGTTTTTGTATACATCGGTTATTTTTATTTAAAAAATGCAAACTGGTAACGCCTTTGATCGAAGAATTTAGAGTGTTCATCCCTGGTTTTTTTAATCTTCCTAAGCTTTTGTGTAAAGTGCGAAAATTTGCTTGATCAAAATAATAGATACAACAAAAGTATAATTGGTATTTTGAGCTGGTATTACAAATTTTGTTAAACTTTTTAAGGAAACGGTAAGTGTTCTCAATAAAGAATTTAAATTTTATAAAATATCGAAAAATATTTAATGTAGATGGGTCGAAAGAAGCATTGCACCGCTGAAGAGAAGATCTTGGCATCGAATCTTAGAAAAGATGGAAAATCTCTGCGAGACATTGGCAGATTATTAAATCGATCATTGCGTTTCGTACAAAACATTTTTAAAAACAAGCCATCCAAAGAAACGCGTGGTAGACCGTTAAAAACAAGCCTGGCAGATGATCGCCACATAGTAATGCTCTCAAAAAAGGACCCATTCAAGTCTTCAAAAAATATTGCAGCCGAAATGGGCAACATAATAAGCGCTTCAACGGTTAGACGTCGTCTACAACAAGCAAAACTGCCAGAACGAATTGCTAGAAAGGTACCTTTGCTGCGAAAAAAAATGTGGGCATGAAGTTAAATTTTGATTTAATAAGAAGCAACTGTGGGAATTTGTCCAAAAAACTTGGTACGAAACTCCAATAAAGACCTGTCTGGACCTTATTAACAGCATGCCCAATAGAATGGCAAAAACAATTCAAAACAGAGGTGGATACACAGGATATTAATTAAATAATGAAATTATTATAAAAAAAGTATAACTTCTTTAAGTTTTTTTTTTTTAAAGTTTTATACAGCGTCGTAAAGTGTATCTATTATGTTGAGTAGTAAAAATTTGAGCAAAAGTTTTGTAATTGTTCTTATATCTACTCATTTAAACATTGTCATTGAAATTCTTTGTTTTTTGATTTACATTCTATAATAGAATAAATGTGTTTGTAAGTTTTTTTAATTACTTCAATAAAAACGTATTTCTCTTTTGTTTCATAAAAAACTCTTAAGTGTATCTATTAATTTGATCAGGTGTGTAGTTCAGGAACTAAGTTATGAGTACGTAATAAATGATTTCGCACGAGCAAACAAAGTATGTGCAAAGTGTGTAAAAAAATAAAATTTTTATAATTTTGTTCTATTTTAAGAAAATAATGTTGATTTTATATTAATTTTAATACAAATTCTAAATGTTTGATAGTTTAAATCATACTTCATTTTAAATACAAATTCAAAATTTGGGAAGCCGAAAATAAAAACTAAGGATTTTATTGAAATTTATCTCAGTTAATCGTTAAATTGAGTTTATTTGAGAACGTTGTTGTTGTTGTTGTTTCTTTGGAAAGATTCGTTAGAACAATTAATTGTTCTTACTTTGACCTAAAGCTCAATAAACGATTTTAAACTATCGAACAACTAGACTTTGTATTTAAAATCAAGTATGTTTTAAACTATCAAACATTTAGAATTTGTATTTAAATCTTATAAAATCAACCTAATAAATAACAGGGTCATTTAGAAAAAAAAAAAAACTTTAAGTAAATAATTTAATATGTTTAAAGCAGCGCACAGCCGTAACAAGGTGGACAAAAGTAGGTATGGACAAAAGTAGGTATGGAAAAAAAATATTTGTCGTAAAATTGTAAAAGTAAGTATGCAAATTTTTAGTTAAAATTCTTGATGATTTGAGTATTAACGAATTATTTGATAGCTTTCCATTTGTGGTAGTTATGGTCTTAATATTCTGCCTTGAAAACTTTATTAAATTTCAGTTTTTATAGTTTTGTACTGAATATTTTGCAAAATCCCAAAAGTTTTAGTAAAATTCATATACGAAACTTTAGCAAAAAATATATTTTACACATTCATGCTATATATTAAAACTTTAAAAATGTAAATAAAAAATTTTCATTTCCCACAAAAAAAGTCTTAGGAATCCAAAAAGAAAACCTAAATTTCCATATACGAAATTAGATAAGAATAAAAACATGTTTTTTTTTTAGTCTCTCTTAAAACATGAGTTTTTTAACACATTCCCAAAGTTTGGTCTTAGACTACATTATAATAAAGATTTTGACCACTTTTCTAAAGCATGTTTTGACGAAAATGCGCAAATTTATATGAAAAAATAATTAATTTTTCATAAAGTATTTTTTTATTTTTAAGTTTGTCTTTACGGAGCTTTTTCTGAACTTATCTTCAAAATTTGGGAAGCCGAAAATAAAAACTTAGGATTTTATGACCTGTTCCCTGGAACATTTTTTGACGAAAATGTGCAAATTTATATGAAAAAAATAACAAATTTGACATAAAATTTCAAGCACAATAACAAAATAAAAACATTTTTGTATTTTTTGTTTTTAAGTATGCATTAAAATAAGTTTTTTTTTAACAAATTCCAAAATTTGGTCTCAGACTACTTTTAAATAAGGATCTGACTGACCACTTTTCCAAAACATGTTTTAACTAAAACATTTAAAACAAAAACAGGGCTAAATTTAAGGCTTTATTATGCAAAGACAATAATACATGTTTCTTGAAAGTTCGTAAATAAAGAATTTATTTAATTTACTGACAGATGATAGAAAATCATATTAGTCAGAACTTAGTCTAGATACAAGGTAATAAATATTACAAAGTTAAGTCTTAACTTAAGTTGACAAAAAAATCTTGCAAAGATTACTTAAATAATTCCTTGGGCATGGAAAAATCTAAAAGAGTAATTGAAAACAAGTTATTGTACATTTTAAGTGCTCTAGTAATTGGTTCACATGCTGCATAGTTTGACTTGTAAGCTCTGATATAAAATGGTACACAACAACGCAAGTTTCTTGAAGGAATATTAAAATTTATACGTTCAAGAAGCGATGCGCAATCAATATTACCACTTATTAAACCACGAATAAACTCCAAGGCCTGAATTGTTCTTCTATCTTTCAGTGAGTTTACATGCAATAATTTACATCGTATACTATATGTTAGAGGCTCGGTAAAATTCAACGGCCTAAGTGCAAATTTCATAAATCTTTTCTGAATAGACTCAAGTCTATTTATATGAATATCATAGAAAGGATTCCAAATAAACGAGCAATATTCAAGCCTTGACCTTACAAAGGCGGAGAACAAATATAAACGCGTATATGGATCATTAAAATCAGAGCTATTACGTTTTATAAAGGCTAACATCGAAAAAGCTTTTGGAATGATATAATCCAAATAATTAGTAAAAAGGAATTTAGAGTCAAATACGACACCTAAATCACAGATTTGGTCATTAAACTTTAGGGAAATATTTTTAATAGCATAGGTAGAAGCAATGTTATTAAATCGTTTAGAAAAAGTAACATGAAAACATTTTTTAAAATTAAGTGCAAATAGGTTCTTATCACACCACAAAACTAGATTGGAAAGGTCAGCCTGAAGACTGTTAACATCCATAAGGGAACGTATCGATCTAAATAGTTTTAAATCGTCAGCAAAAAGCAAGTAGTTGCAGTTTTTAAAACAACTGCCAATATCATTAATAAATAAAAGAAATAACAGTGGTCCAAGAATACTACCTTGAAGCACCCCTGAGGTAGCAAGAAAACCATACGAATCGATGTTTTCAATAGAAACCACACAACGACGGTTTGAAAGATAAGAATTTATCCATCTCAGGAAAGTAGAGTGAAAACCCACCTTATTTAATTTAGCAATTAAGACATTATGGCACACCTTGTCGAAAGCTTTGGTGAAGTCTGTATAAATAACGTCAACTTGGCAGCCGCTTTCGAAAGAGGAGATGCAATATTCAGAAAAAACAGCTAAATTTGTGACAGTGGAACGACCAGCAACAAATCCGTGTTGGAATGGGCTGATTGCGTTTTTCACTATAAAATAAAGTTTATCTTTTACAATAGATTCAAAAAGTTTGGAGAATGTTGAAAGCTCTGAAATTGCTCTATAGTTTTCGACATCATTTTTTGAACCAGATTTAAAAACAGGAGTAACATAAGCAAATTTCCATTCATCAATGAAGATACCAGCACTTAGAGATTTAATAATGCAAAAATAAATACACTAAAAATTAATTTTTCTTTTAATATTTCTTCTTACTGCTAGGTGGTGTCGAAGGTATAGAACAAGCACAGCAGGCGGTCAACATATTTACCGACGGCTCCAAAATGCCTACGGGGGTAGGTGCGGCGGTGTATTACGCAGAGCCTAATATAAGGCAGCCATATAAACTGCCGAACCACTGCAGTATCTTCCAGGCGGAAATATTTGCCATAAGGAAGGCTGCTGAGATAGCCCTCAGCATGGACACACAACACTCTAACATCAACATTTTCGTTGACAGTCAGGCGGCGATCAAATCCATGCGCTCCGCTAGCATCAAGTTCAAAAGTGTCTTGGCTGGCAGAGATGCACTATGCGCTTCGAAAAGAGTGCGCATCTACTGGGTCCCTAGCCACCAGGGCATTGAGGGAAACGAGATGGCAGACGGTTGAGCAAAGGAAGGCGCCGGGCTGGAATCAGAACTCGCAGAACATGTACTTACTCCGCTACAAGAGTTGTACAGGAACCTCGAAAGAAGAGCCACACTAGCAGTGAATCGTAGATGGAGAGATATGACAACGTGCAAAATCTCGAAAATCATGTGCAATGCACAATGCGAAAAACGAACTCGGTTCATCTTGGCACGCCCGCGCAAAGATTGCAGGACACTAGTGGGCATGCTCACTGGTCACTGCATGACGGCAGCCCACGCGAGGAAGCTTGGCATCACCACGGATGACAACTGCAGGAAGTGCAAAGAACTGGGCACAGTGGAGACCCTGGAGCACCTACTATGCACATGCCCCCCCCTACTTAGATCGAGACTAAAATACCTAGGCACATCGACGTTCCCGTCACTTAAAGATGTAGCTAGGGTGTCTCTAGAATCCCTCCTAAGGTTAGCGAACTCAACGCAAATCTTTAAAGACTTTTAAAAAAAAACACAAAGGTTCCTTTTGTTCGCTACCGGTACCACTAAGGACCTGAGTTGGTCTATGTGAGCCTCACGAAGGCATCCGATCTAACCTAACCTAACCTAGGTGGTGTCGAAAAAAGTCGTTTTCAGCGTAGGCGAAGATTTGTAGAGCTATACGCATCCAATTTCATCGTAGTTGATCTTAAATTGTTTTGACTATAAGATTCACTACACGGAGAAAACTATATTGCTTGAATCAAGCAAATTTTTTACTTAAAAGCAAATCAGCAAAACTTTGCTTAATTACGATGTGATTTTAGAAAAAGATTGCTAAATTGAAATCAATCCTCATGTATTTACAAAAAGCAAAATTATATTAAATTCAAGCAAAATTTCCTAAGTTATTATAAACTGATAACAAATTTGTACCTAACTCAAGCACATATTTGCTAAGTTATTATAAATTCAAATAGTAAATTTCTAATTAATTCAAGCAAACATTTGCTTAGTTATTATAAATTGAAATAGAAAATTTCTACTTAATTCAAGCAAATATTAGCTTGGTTATTATAAATTCAAATAGCAAATTTTTTCTAAACTCAAAGAAATGTTTGCTAAGTTGTTATAAACTCAAATAGCAAATTTTTACTAAATTCAAGCAACTTTTTTCTAAACACACGAGCACACGTTTATTCTTAATGAAGAAAATTAGGCGACGATTGGTTAAAAACTGCGATGGTCGAATGGATAAGCCCATGCACTTCCACCCACGCGGCCGAGGTTCAAATCTCCAGATGGTGGTAATTTTTCAATTTAATTTAATGTTAATAATTATTTCACTTCAAAGATGTACTAGATTTCAGCAAAAACTAATCAAAATTTGCTATATCAAATAGAATTAAGCAGAAATTTGCTATTCCAATTTATATAAACTAAGCAAATATTTGCTTGAATTAAGTAAAAATTTGCTTTTGCAGTTTGTATTAACTAAGCAAATATTTGCTTGAACTTAATCAAAATTGGAATAGCAAATTTATACTTAATTCAAGCATATTTGCTTGAACTTAATCAAAATTGGAATAGCAAATTTTGATTATTTTTTGCTGAAATTTAGCAAAATTTTGAAGTGGCTGAGAACCAAGCGCATGTTTGCTTAATCACTATATAAATTTAGCAAACAGTTTTTTCCGTGTAGAATTATTAAATTTGGTTAATATTTACTCTCCAAAATTTTACGCTGTCATATTCGGCCATTAAGATCCTCGTGGGTAAGAATTATAGTGAAGGTTGTAGGCTTAAATATATAAAATTTTAATTGTACTGCTTTAGAAGCCAGTCATAAAGAGCTCAGAAAAATTTGCTTAAATCTTACCCGTTAAAAACTTTTGAGAACTATGCACTTCTCTTAAAAAATATTGAAAAAAAAAACAGAATAATCAAAAACGAAATCAATTAAATGAATTAATTTTAAATGAAGATCATAATACTTTCCTGCAAGCAATTTTGGAAAAATTTAAAACAAATTGGAGTGTGCAACAAACAGTTGCCTAAGTGTCAGATTGACCCAGATGCTCTTAATAACTTTTTTGTCTCTGACTCACAGCCCGTTGTAAACTGTAGTCAAAACAGAACAAATTCTGTCGATATTATAAGCACTTTTGAGTTTTCCAGCTTATCGGAATAAAGAAGCCAGGTCTTTAATGTGAATTAAGTCCAGTGCTCTTGGAGAAGATGGTATAAATATTAGGTTTGTTAAAATAATTTTGCTTTACATTTTGAGTCCGTTAACGCACATCATTAACCACTGCTTTACTAGCTCGTCCTAACCTAAAATGTGGAAAGTAGCAACAATTATTCCCATTGTAAAAAAACCGAGAGCATCTGATTTTCGACCTATAAGCTTGTTATCATCTCTTTCTAAAGTCTGTGAGTCACTAATGGCAGATCAGATCTCGCATTACCTTTGCGTTAATAAGCTCCTGTCTCCGTTTCAGTCCGGTTTTCGTTATGGTCATAGTTGCTCTAGTGCAGTAGCTAAAATCTTATACGACATTTGAATATCCTTTGATAAAGAACATCTTACTTTACCCTGCCTCTTGGATTTTTCTAAAGCATTTGATACTGTAGATCATTATATTTTATGTTCGAAGCTTGAATCATTATTTTGATTTTTTTAACTCCAGTCAATCCTATTAAAAATTATCTAAAGGGTAGATCCCAAAGAGTTAAAATTGACAGTAATTACTCGAATTTTAAATACCTTAACAGCGGAGTGCCACAAGGCTCAGTTCTTTGGCCACTTCTCTTTGCAATTTTTATTAATGATATCTTTACCATTCCGAAAAATGTAATAATGCATGCATATGCGGAAGATCTCCAGCTTTATATGTCTCGTCCTATTGGTATCAGCAAAGATCTTTGCTTAAGAGTTAATGAAGACCTAGATTCAATTAATAAGTGGGCGATAAGTAACAAGCTTAAACTAAATCCGTTAAAATCTTTTGTGTTTCCAATTTCAAAAAGTCGTTACTCAGTTGAAGATATTCCTGTCTATTGCTGTCCTGTCTATTCCTGTCTTTTGAAAAGATCACATGAAGACCAAATGTTGAAGTAGACCATATTAACTATGTTGTAAGCAAAATATACTTTGTCTTAAGAAATCTGCGAATGACTGCTCAGATCACACCAACAGAAACTCGTCGTCAACTAGTAATACAGTGGATTATGCCGTTTATAAATTATTTTGAAGTGGTGTTTAGTAATCTAGACTCACATTCGTTACATAAACTGCAAGTGGCGTTAAACAATGCGGCCCGTTATGTGTATGGACTCAGAAGATTTAGCCATGTAACTGGTCTAAGAACCCGAGTTCTAAGATTTTTATTAGAATTAGAATTATTTAAAAGTAAGAAATTGTAAAATAATAACTATTTCTTATGTAATAATATATAAATAAAGCCAAATTACAAATAATTATGTGAATGAAGTTAATAAAAAAAAAAATTATAGCAGTGAGAGGACTGCCGACCGAAGCGAAAACCTATATATAAATATTAGTATTCCCTGGAAGACGTTGTCCTGCCACGGACCGCCTTACTGCTATATAAGAATTTTCATGCTAATGGATTTCGGACTATCCTACATGTAGGATGGATTTGACACGTCGGACGGATATGCTCATACTGCAGCCCGTCCTACATGTAGGATGAACATCAAAAAGTTCTAAAAGTTCCGCTATGATCTTGTTCTTCTCTGTGCGTCCTTGTTTGTAGATTTCCTTGTTAATTGTTGTTGGCGCAGTTAGCTGGAATTTTTTTGTAGACGTTGTGAATTCTAATTGTGTAGCTACAGTCGGCATATGAAATTAGAATTATCTTCTTAAGAGCTTATAGTAGCAATTTATTAAATTTTTTATATATTACTGAAACTATTTCTTTTAAGCAAAAGTGTTACCATATCAGAAATACATATAATTAAAGTAATTTATTTAAATTATTTCATTATTGAATTAATATAAAAAATTAAAGCTTATTTATATCTATTTATATCGTAACACTACCACAATATACATGTTCACCATATCTATATTGAGTTGTGTATTAAAAATAGAATATTCTAAAATTAAGAAATATCTATAGCATATAAATTATACATAATTCATATAAGAAATTGATGCCAAACCGTTTAAAAAATAGAATGCTCAGGATAAGCAGACTTTAGTTATCCAATTACTACTGAAAATATTAATTATTTTGCAGGTTTATTACGTAATTGTTATTATTTAAATATATATAAATAAATACTCTTTAAATTTCCTCAATGAGCTAAATTGTATATATATATTGAATATATATTTCCAATGCGGTAACACTTTTACTAAAAACAAATAGTTTTACCAATATTATATATACTCTTTAAATCATATGTATAAACTGTTTTCTAAAATAGTTAGATGTTATATGCTGACTGTAGCTACAAATAAACAACTACAAAAAATTAAAGCTTACAGTACAACAAGAACGCAGCGTTGCGCAGCGTTAGAGGGGATGAACCAAATTAGCGGCGGAAAATATACAGCACTTTGCCTGCTATATTTTCTGTTTGCCTGCTCTTATCTAAAATAAATCAGTTGTCATATGCCGACTGCAGCTACAAAAAAAGTCTAAAAAAAGTCCAGCTAACTGTACAACAACAATTAAATTTCCAATCCACATCAACAACGCAATGAGAATGAAAAGGTTCACAGCGGTTGCGCAACGTTAGAGGGGATGAACGAATCGGTGTCAGAAAATAAACCGCATTTTACTTTCTATGTACTATGTTTTTTGTTTGCCTGGTAGCAAAATCTCAAGTGGTGGAATGGCAAAATTAGACAAGGTAGTATTAGGGCGGAGAGCCGGTGACCGAAACTGTCAAAACGAAGTGGACATTTCACACAAAATCTGCAGCCAATGAGAATGCAATATGAAAGCAAAAATTGGCCAAAATACCAAAATGGCTGAGTTTGACAGTTATGGTCACTAAGAAAGCGAACACATTCAGCCCTAACACTACCTTATCTAGTTGTACTATGAGTGGTGGCATCAAAAAAGACTTCACGGCCAGTCAAACAAAAACCAAATATCCAAAATTTTAAATTAATTTTATTTTAACCTAAAGCATCTCTACATATACATTGAAAAACAGTATCATTCAAAGTTTCGCAGCGGAGCAAAGGGAGGAAAAAAACGATGCGTCAGCAGAGGAACTTATTGATGGTTGCTTGCTACATTTGCTGAGCGCCTTGTAGTCAAGATCCAAGAGCGTCATTTAAAAACTACTGGCTGTCTGTATTGATGAAGAGAGTTACTCGCAAAATGACGATGACGATAACGCAAACCAAAGATTTACCCTTTACCAAAATCGTTCAACGCGCCTAAAGAAGTTTTCACTTCAAAAAATAACAAAAGTGCTTGAGTTTGTGTGTGCGTGGGCCAACGTATCCCGGTGCATCACCAAGTGCAGCAAAGTTAAATTGGCTTTCTTTGCTGGTGAACGTCCTCCAAGTACCACCACCAGCAGCACAAGCACGTGCAGTGCAAAATTTGTAGCTAGCTAATATCCTCCAAGTGCCACGAGCAACAGCACAAGCAAGTGCAGCGCAAATTTCTTGCTAGCCAACATGTGCCAACAAGTGCCACCAGCAGCAGCACAAGCAAATGAAGCGCAAATTCTCCGCTTTCAATTTATTCAATGCACGCCGGAGTGTAATGGCAGAAATTTGCCTATGCGCTTGAGACATGCTGAAATAGTGCTTCAGAAATATTGGAGAGTTGACCAGTCAATTGAATAGTGCTGCACTTGCTGGTGCTGCTTGTGATGGCACTTGGAGGATGTTGGCTAGCAACAAATTTTGCACTGCACTTGGTGGACGTTCGCCAGCACAGAAAGCCAATTTAACTTTGCTGCACTTGCTGATGCACCGGGAGATCGTTGGCCCACATACACGCACACACAAACTCAAGCACTTTCGTTATTTTTTTATTATTTTGTTATTTTTTAAGTTTTTCAAATTTACAATATTACAAGTTTACGAAATAAGTTGCAAGTACAAGCACTCGAATGAGATATGTCGCAAAGTGAATAAAATGCAAATTAAATAAAATATTTGCGCTAAGACACGATCGAAATGTGTAAGGTCAAAATTTACAATTGTCAAAATGTCATCGTCCATTTGACACAGCAAAAAAGACAAATTTATTTCAACACACACAAATTTTACAAATTTCTATCCTACCACGACTGAAAAGTTTCCTTTTGACACTTACCCTTTACACGGAGGTTACACGAGACAGTACTGTTAAGACAGTCACAACACATTCACAAATTTTTACCCACACACGCTAACTTTTGCTACTGTCTGCTCTACTGTCTTAAGTTTTTTGTAGACAGTTGGCGGGACAGTAGCTAGGAAAGTAGAATGATATTTAGCATATCAAGTGACAAAATACGTGAAAATCTAACAGAATTAAAGGAAAATTTGCAATACTTTGGCGTACTCGTAGTTTTAACAAAAATTTTCTTCCAAAAATAGAAATTTTTTACTATTTTCTCTACTGTCTTGCCAACTGTCTTACCAACTGTCTGTACTCTTTTTCACAGACACAAAGTTTGACAATTAAAACGTATTTTTCACTATTTTCATAACTGTCTCGTGTAACCCCCGTGTTATAAAAAAAAATATTAACAAAACAATGATAGTTGGCAACTCTAAAAATAAAATGCCGCAGTGGTGAAAATAAAAAGCCACTTACAAATACAACAAATGTGAATATTATCAAACTTTGTTTGATGATATATAATAAAATCCATACCATATAAAGCACTCATAAAGCAAACCATAAAGCAAACCATATAAAGCACTCAATCCATAATTATTTTTCTTGTTTGCAAACGAAGTTCCAGCAGAAAAAGAAGATCGCTCCATTTTTCAATCTCACCATGCATAGCAGCTGTTTAAGTAAAAGCAAATTTTTCAAAAATGCTGACAAATACAACAACTGAAGAAATTGCCAAACTTTAAAAGCATATATTCGAACCATTATAACGCGAATTAATAATAAGTTTTGGTTGCAAACATCTTATTGCAACCTAACTTAAGTATTTATATACTAACAAATAGATTATATGCATTAATTTCAGGAGTTGCCAAGTGATTTCTTTGCGAGCTTGCGGCCGATTAAGAACAAGAGACGATAATTGTTGATATTTTTATGCACAAATACATGCAAACATTTTTGATGTCTGTATTGATGACAAAGTTCCTCGGAAAAATACGATGACGGAAACCAAAGATTTACCCCTCTACCAAAATCGTTCAACGCGCCTAAAGAAGTTTTCACTTCAAAAATTATATTGGTTTTTACAACTCGACAGATCTTGATGTACATTTTATATTACAATTATGTGAATGAAGTTGAATAAAAAAAATTTGGTTTCTACCATTCGAGATATTGCACTTTGATTGTTAAGTTTGTATGGGAGGCGGAAGAACGGCGTGTCCGATCTTAATGAAAATTTAAGTGGTGTTGTAATTTTAATAAAATAATGACACATCCTGAGTTGTATGTACCTACGATGATTCCTTTTATTTTTGCCCCTCACCCCGTAGACCACGTTACACTGTGCGGCGCTTACGTCGAGCCTAGGGCGACGGAATGCCTTAATCCGCCGCTGCTTATGATAACATCGAAACTGTGTATTTTTTCTTTTAGCAAATTTAGTTTTTTCGACAGGAATATCTGTCAAATTTGTTGACAGATTTAGCACATGGTTTTGAAATTTATGCTAAGTATACTTTGGCAATTTATCAAAAAAAAAACTTTTTTTAAAAATTCGCATTCCACAAAAACAAACCAATGTGTGTGCGTTAAAACTGCATTTAAGAATACCATTTTAAGATGCCTTTAAGGCAGGGGTCATCTCTAGGTCAAATTTTTTGTATCTTCGTAATTAATCTTTTACACTCTCGTCTTTTCTTTCCCACGTTTTTTCTTTATATCCGGCTATAGAGCGTTGCTACCATCACTAATTAATTAACATATGGCATTCTGAGATTGAGCGCAAAAGTAGAGATAACACTGAAAGATAGAACTAAATACATGCAGAAAAAAAAAGACGACAGCACACAACAGAAAAGTGAGCAAGCAAGCGTGCTGCTGCCTATTTGAAATTAAGTCATTTAAGAGACGCGTAATTCCCTGCATATCCTTGCAAGTCCTTTTTCAGTGTAAAAACAAATTAAAACTTTTTCAGTTTACGGTTTACGACGACTTAAAACTGCAACCTAGCAGCAGCAACACGGTGGGCAGAACGACAACAACGGCTTCGGTATAAATTGCTGCAGCAGCAACAATAAAAACACCAGCAGCACCGACTCCAATGAGTTATAGAAAACCACAAAAAAAAAATAAAAAAAGAATACTTTAAAACAAAAAGCCAAACCGTTATTGTGTAGACGGCAAAACAGACCCAACCAAAAGCAAAAATGAAAAAAGCAAAAAAATTTTAGAAAAATTTTCTGTACAGGTTCCGCGTTGCTTGTTTTTCTCGCGGATCTGCAAAATCCCCAAAGGGTATTCACGTGAAATGACACAGCAAAAACAACAACAATAATAACAACAGCATCAGCCAAATGATAAAAGTGGCAAGACAAACAAACCAAAAAAAAAAAACACAAAACGCTCAAAAAAATATCTCAGGAAGTCATGGCCAGGGTTGCCACTTATAAAGAAATTAAGTTACCAAAATGTGATAATAAAGTTACCAAAATGAAATAAAAATTACCAAACTAAACAAACATTTTTTAAAGAAGGAAAATCAATAAAATTATAATTTTTGTTAGTAAGAAACATTTATTCAACATTAAAATACTTGAAATTAATAAAAAGAAATAGTGGAAAATTAAATTTTGTTAATATTAAGTATTACATTTTTCTTGTTTAAAATTTCTTATTTTTAATAACAAAAATCACAAAATAAGTAAAATTCATAAGCTCAAAAATCAGACGTATATCTGTTTTATTTGAACTAAATAAAAAAAATAAATACATTTATAGAAAAAGTAGAACTTTTTCTTGTTTAAAATGAATTATTATATTAATATAAAAATCACAAATAAGTAGTAAATTTAAGATAAAGTAATTTTTTTTGTCACAAAACAAAAATGATAAATTACCATTAATTGATATCCTAACTTTTTTATTTGAAATAAGTAGGAACTAAAAAAGTATACCGCATTCATTGGCAATGAATATCGATTTTAAGAAAGTAAATGAATCAATACAAAGATATGGCATTTAATGCTTTCAAAAAATGATCGGTTTCCTCAAGTTTAAATTTTAAGCATTTTTTAATAACTAAAATCAGAAACTACACAGGTCGTTTGTTTTGTAGGATATCAATTCTAACTACGGGCACTGATTTTAAATATAAGGTTACTTTTTCACCATCACCTCAAGTTAAGAAGTTATGAAAAAATATGATATAAAGTTTTTTCCCAGTAACTGCTCCTAAGCACAAACTATTGCATAGTATTTAAAGCTTTTGCTGATATCTTATTACGTTTTAAAAAATATATTGTGAAGGAAACGAAAATTTTATTAAATTTATTCAAAGCAATTTAAAGCGTCAAGAAAACCCTTATTTTTCAGTAAGTTACTTTAGAAATTTTCGATGTAATCAATTTTCGTTATTTTAAAATATATCTGGAATTATCCACAATATATTGCAAAATTTTTATGGTTCAGACAGTTCACGGTAGCAATTATGTTTATTATGAAAAAGTTTTAAAATTTATGATTTTTAAAGACCATTCTCTTCAAAACAATGGAAACTACCTACGAAAAGTTGGGAAAAACAATGTAAAAAAATTTTTAATTTATATCATTCAAAAACATATTGACCAAAACTGCCCAAACACGCAAAGATATCAAAGGAAAAATAATTTTTTTACAAAAATGGTTAGACCTTATCAGCCCTATCATGAATAACTTTTCACGCCAAATCGAAAAAGGGAGTTATCATTTTTAAAATAAACCTCAAGAACATTCAGGAAACTTCATAAGGAAAAAAACAATATAAATCTTGCAAACAAACTGATTATTTTGAATTTTTTGGAAAAACTAAATGAAAAAAATTTACCAAAACTATAAAAAAATTACCAAATTACCAAGTCAAAAATTTTCTACCAAATTTGGTAATTAATTACCAAACTGGCAACCCTGGTCATGGCACTCAGGCCCAGTGAGCGGTGAGTCCAGAGACAATGAATGGCAAGTTGTGGTGGCTGCAAATGCAGGCAGTGCCGTGTGACGCTTTGAACCGCGCTTTTTGAGCAAGGAGCGTAAAAAACGAGACGACAACATAAAAAAGCACACTTCAGCAAAAAGTACGAAGGTACAAATAATATATTACGCTATGCAGCAGGGCATTCTAACGAAAATAAACAAAAAAAAACTCTTTTTCACAGCAGCAAACGCGAAAGCTTTAGGTGTAAATAGTGAAAGAAAAAATCTCAACAAATGCTTAGCTGCAGTTCACGTTCCACAGCCAGGCCTTAGATTGCAAGCAGGATCTAAGCGAATAAACAACGGGAGAATATTTTTCTTTATTAGCAAGCTGAAGCAGAAATAAGCCTAAAATAGGAAATGCTTTTTTTTGTTGTAAGCAGCTGATTTGTTTTATTTTTTTAGCCTTTTTTTTTTTTTGTTCAAACATTTTATTACGTTTATCTAAGCTAAACTCAGACATTTTCGTGCTCTTGATTTATTCATAATCACAAATTAGTTTTTTATGACCAAGTTATATTGGTTTGCTTGCTTGCTTCTTACTTTAGCGCCATATTTATTTTAATATTTTTTAGCTGATACATATATATAATTTTATGTGTTTTACTTTTCCAAGCTTTATTTTATTTGATATAAAGATAAGAGCAATTTTTTACGCTCATAAGCTAAATATTTAAAGAGGTCACTGAAGCAATTAGGATAAACTTATTCACATATTTGCAATAATAATAATGTCGTATTTTTATGTGATAAAAAAATTATATTCAAACGTTTGGATAGCTTCCATAAGAATATCAAGAAAAGAAAATTTATTCGATGCTTTTAAGATGGAATACTCTACTTCGCAGTGATTCATAAATTTCAAGTAAAGTGCCTTATTCTGGCATTTCGAACACAAAAAAAAAAAATACAAAAACATATATTTCTCATTTGAAATGACTTCAACAATTCTAAAAAAAAATATTTGTGTTTTCTGATTTTGTTGTACAAAGTAGCTTACATTTTTTTTTTCTACTCTCGGAAAGCTTTCTTCAAACTTTGCATATTTGAATTTGTGAACATTTTTTTGAGAACTACTCCAGTATCTAGTTTTGTTCGGAATTTTTTGGAAAGTAAATAATCACAGCTCCTGTGTTTTTCATCCAACTTTCATGTCTGATAACTTATTTTGAAGAAAACTTTAAAAATTTAAAGAAAATGAAAGCCCGTATGAAAAACTGCATTCCGCACCAATGTTGAGAAAATTTACACTTAAAAAATTCATGGAATTATTTTGAAAATATAATACTTTATTCCGATATTTGGTCGTTTTTTAGTCAACATTTTAAGTCGCCGATCGCCAGAATTTATCACTTTTCAAATTCCATAATACTTGCAAATTACTTTTTTAGGGCGAATAAAAACTTTTAAGTTTGATTAAAAACCTATTTTTATTTCTTAAAACTAGTCTAATGTCACATGTAACAAAATAATAACATAACCGGCATGAACTTACTTGTGTTTTTATTTTAATCTGTTGTTAATTAAAATTTTTTTATTCAAAAAAATTATCCATCAAAGTATTAACCCTATATCGCGCAATAACGTCAATTTCAATTTTTTACCTAAACATCTCTCAAACTGTCTTAAAAACAATGAAAAACAACTTTTGTTTTAAAATTAATACTTTATTTATACAAATATTTGCAAAAAAAAAAGTTTATACAGTTTAAAAGATTAACATATTTCAGGGAATATAACATTGCTATTAATATAGCATTTCATGATAAGTGTAGTTTAATAACTCAACAAAAGCTCTTAAACTTTTATTTTAATTATTAACACTTTTTATAGCAGTTTAAGTTATTTACAAATATATTAAAAATATTGCAAAACACAAACTGCTGTCAAGTTCAAAATCACGCTGTTGCAGCTAAAAATAAAAAAGAACTGTTGATTGATTTACTCGCTAATTAAAAAGCTAAGGTTGTTTAGAATGTTTTTTCTAAGTCATTTATTAGAATTCCAACCTAATTTTTTCTTTTTGAGTTATTTTTCTAGAGCAATTCTTAAATGTTGCAGATCAGCAACACGGCGCGATATGGGGTTAAAGCTATGAAAATGCGAAAACGTTTCTCTTCAAAGAACTTTTTTTTAACTTTTTACGCTCCGTTGATTTGGTTGCATGAAAATTTCAAAAACCGATAGATTTTTGCGACATGGTTTTTTAACGGCATTATTTTATTTCTTTTAACCTACGTCAATTTCAGCAACAAAATTATAATTGCAAAAATATCTCGCCGCTATCGATAATTGAACTCGCTACCGCTCGATCGTCAGTCGGAAGTCGCACCAATAAGTATTAATTTTCTTTCCTTGTCAGCGGGCAAACAGTGGTTGAACATGGCCTAAAACTAATCCAAAAAAACCAGTGATCAAAAGTGGGGTCGAACAACGGCCGTACAAGGGCTAAATGAAGCTGTACGGCAAACGTATCCTGATGTTGGGAGTATCGCCACTTTTGTGTGGAGATAATTTACAATATTTAATTAAAAAAGTATTTAACCCTTTTGAGAGTTACGAGGTACCCGTAAACACCTTTTGCGCTTTAAAATCAAAAAAAATTTTTTTAATGACCAAGATAAAGTACTGAAACTTCCTGAGAGCTACTAATTTTCTATTAACTTCATCTTTTAAATAACAGCAAAATCAAGAAATAGTGGTAGGTGGGGTTGCCAATAACATTTTTACACTTTTTTTGTGACGAGGTACCCGGGTACCTTTTTGTGTTTTGTATGAAACTTCTTAGAAACAATTTTTTGTTTTTTAAAAAAATTTAAATATTTTTTCTTTAAAACTAAAAAAAATTGTTTCATTGTAAATATTAAAATAAAAAAAAATAACAATAAAAGAAATTCTGTGTTTACTAAGATAAACTATCTACTCTTCTAAATTTTTTTTCTAAATGTCTCAAATAACAGCAGCTTTTTCTATGGCTAGACGAATGGGCCGAGTAAAATTGTTGTCAAACATAATGGAGCGTAGCAAGCGCTTGAATCTGTCCTGAGACAATTTAGCACGAATAAAAGGCCAATTGGTTTCCACAACTCAGTCAGATGCTGCCTATTAAATTTGTTTACACCACAACAAATGAATACATCAAAATATGCATCTAATTAAGAGTCAGTAAATGGTGTATGTAGTACATGATTTATTATTTGGTCGTTTTTTAGCATCTGGATAATTTTATTTTATTGCTGTAGTTTTCAGTAACTTTTCCTTCTTTTATTTTTGCTTCTCACAAAATTATATCGCCCATTTCAGATGATATAATCCTTTCGAAAATCTCTTTAGCTGTATATAGTTTGGTGTGGTTTGCTGCACAGCCTTGATAATACATAATATTTCGACCAATCGTTTTTTTTTGTGTAATTGAATCAAGTATCCACTGTGTTCCATCTTTTGAAAGAATAAAAGTTCTTGACTCTACTGCAACACTATCATCCGATTCATATGGATTTTCCTCTATTTCGATTACACCATCTTGTTCAATATCCGATACTTTAGAAGCAGTCTGTTCTATTAGTGGAATATAATCTACTTCGGTATCAGAAGCCACTAATCCTAATTCGACACTTTTTAAAATGTTAAAATCTTGCTCTTGCTGAAGTATTTAAATTGTTCATGTTCTTCAACTTCTTGGTTGTTGTATTTTAATTCTCAATTCACAAAACATTTTCACAAATAATGCCAAAAATAATACAAAAACAATGGTTTCGATGTCAACAGTTTTGTAAACTAATTTCATCTGAATGTTACATGTGCAAGAATCTACATGGATTTTTACGATCATGTACCGTACTAGAACAGCGATAGCCTGCAAAAATATTCTGATGCATGGACAATAACGACAACATCGACAAAAGCGAGAAAATACGTAGAAGCTGTATAATTATGGCTGAAAATAGCAACACTAAGGCTGCCCGCAGAGTAAACGCCGAAGCAGGCAGGCAGTCAGGCAGGCAGGCGCAGGCAGTGCCCTGCGAAGAAACAAGATAGAAATAACTTTTTCTCTTTTATTCACATAGTTTTCCTGCGCCTGTCTGCTTCGGCGTTTACTCTGCGGGCAGCCTAAGGGCGCGTTTATAGTGGCGACTTGTTGCTTTGCTGAAACTCAAAATCGCATAGGAGTAATAGAAAACGCAAGTCATGCATCTCTTTTGCCTCAATGAATTTTTGAGTCTCAGCTCGGCTCGGTTTGGTCATAAGTCGCCACTATAAATGCTCCCAAAGGCAGTTATTGCCAAAAAATATAAAAAAATATTTTTGCAAGGAGTAAAATTCAGGAAACATCGATCTAGCTGAATATTAAAGCATTTAAATGGTATTTTTCTATATAAATTATGAGAAGGTATCCAGGTACGTCTTCACTCTAATAAAGGTGTTTTTTTTTGTGGCTCACATAAGGGTTAAAACTAGGCCTTTTTGGAGCGCTTTTTGGCTGTGGCTTAAACATTTTTTATTTTTAATCCGATCAGTTTCGGCATAAACCAAATGTTAATGACGTCATAAGCCTATGCTAATCGTAATCCAAATCGATTTTTAACATACTTTCAAGATATCCAGAAAACTAGCATTATGTTGATCACCTGTTTGATTTTTAAAAGGTCAGAAAAACGATTTAAGTTGCAAATTCGGTATGAAAAAACGTGTCCCGCAGTGCTGACAGCAGTTAGTTCAAATTATATGCAGCTGAAAATTAAACAGACATACGAATTTTTAGTGCGTGTGAAGAGTTTGAAAGATTTGAATTTGATTTTCAAACAGATTTCAAACAAGCTTTAAATTTCATCAGCACGTTATCTATGAGTCAGCAATAAATTAACTCAAATGTTTGTACAAGTGATGAAAAAAATATGATATCTATCAACAATGCAGTTGTGTTATCATTGAGGTCTGTACATTTTTTTCTTATATTTGTACCGTGTTGTTAAGCAGGTGTCTGTAAATTTGTGTTCGAAATTAGAGCCGTAAAATTGGAGCAATTTTATTTATTGAGCAATTACGTTGGCATATAAAAACAAGTCTTTTAAATGCCGCAAAAAAAGGTAAATCACAATGGGGTTTACTTATGTTAAACTTGATTAAGAACTAGAAATTAAATTAATTGCGAATGAGAAAAATAATATGCAACAAGTTTAAGCAATACTAAAAATGCAAACAAAATAATTACATAATGTGAGATTGATGATTAGGGCGGGTCAATTTGTATGGACGAATTTTTTGGAGGTCTGGCTCAGCGAAATTCGTAAAATACATGTAATTTCAAGACTTTTTCTCCACTACAGCATATACAAATTCTGAAAAAAAGCTGTGCGGACTTTCGTAAATAGATTTTGTTCTCAATTATAAAATATGAATGTATGAATGTATGTGTATGAATCTATTTACGAAAATCCGCACAGCTTTTTTTCAGAATTTGTATATGCTGTAGTGGAGAAAAAGTCTTGAAATTACATGTATTTTACGAATTTCGCTGAGCCAGAATTTGACCCGCCCTACTATTGATATAAAAGATATGATAAAATGATTTATTTAACGATTCAAAATAAAGCAGTTCAGAAGAGTGATAGGAGAAGATAGAAAGCAAGAAGATAGATTAGAGTTATGAGAAGTATTCAAAAATTAAACGCTTGAAGGCTCTGTGGTTGGAAACTACTTTAATGTTATTCGGTAAAGAATTCCATAGTCTAATTGCACTGACGAAAAAAACCCTGCTAGAGTTTTTATAATGATGACTAGGTATCAAGAGGTTCATACTTCGAGCTGACCTACAGAACTGAAGTTTTTCAAAAAGGTAATGTGGGCAGCGCGAGTTAATAAAATTATGCAGTAATAAGCAATTTTTCGCTTCAAGATAACTAAAAAAGCAGCAACCAAGTAATTTTGTGCGGAAAAGTGACACATGGTCAAACTTCTTCAATCCATTAACATAACTGGTAGCATTATTCAGTGCAACTAGGAGCTTGTGAGATGACCGTGAATCAAGATTGGTATAAACGAATTCCGAGTAAGTGATTATAGGCATCTGCAGCTGCAAGAATAGTTTTCGTCTCGTTTCTACGGGAACAAATGCTGCAGTAATTCTCAGGTTTCTTAATACAAAATAGACCTTACTCACGCAAGAGTTTATGTGATCTACACAAGACAGAGAAGTATTTATTTGGTAGCCAAGATTTTTAACCTTACTAACAACTTTTTATTCAACATTGCTAAGAAAGATTGGGGAAAGATCGAGATTTGGTAAGGAGATATTAGAGATAGGTAAGACGTACTATTTTTGTGGGTTGAGCTTAGTTGGTTAGCTTTCACCCATTCTGCTACAGTGTACAAATCTTCATTCATTCCGACACATAGATCTTCGATTAACCCGACAGGTCTGGAAAAATACAGCTGAAGGTCGTCAGCATATGCATGCATTGTTACATTATTGCACTGATTGAATATGTCATTGATGAACATAGAAAATAGAAGTGGGCCAATAACCGAGCCTTGAGGAACTCCATTAGAAGTATGCCTATATGATGAAAAATTAGTGCCCACTTTCATTCTCTGTATCGTCTGATTTGTCAGAAAATCCAAAATTATACTTAAGTTTCTTGCATAGTATGTTGTGGTTTACGGTATCAAAAGCTTTTGAAAAGTCTAGTAGGCAGAGCAGAGTCCCTTATCATGTCCCTTATCAAATCCTAATGCAATTTGATAAATTAGCATCTTTCGGAAAAATAAGGATCATGTTCGAAAATTAGTGAAACCTTATAAAACCTACGCCCTCCTCTCATGTATAGTAAATTTATCAAAATGGTAAAATCTCTTGAAAATTTTTTATAGCTACATAAACGCTTTGATCTTAAAAAGACACTCTGATTTTTAAATATAGCGGGATGGATCTTAACTTTTGCTTTAAATTTAGGTTATTCTGTTATTTAATTTAAAAAAATAGCTCTGCTTCAACCGACGCACAATGGGCCCAAATGGACGTTTGCGTCTCATAAATGATTTTATTCAAAATTGCTTTTGCAGCCTGTATTATTATGAAAATAATTTAAAAAAAGGTCAAAGTTTGCACTGCTATGCAAATTTTATAAAAATATTGACACGATTATATGGCTTGCTAAAGTGTCCTCAAGACGCAGTCCTATATAACCAGCAAAATAAAGAACGTTTTTTAACGAATTTTTTTTTTCAACTTGATCATACAAGTAATGTATAGCGTTGGAAATCTTAAAGTCTAAGCTTTTTGAAATAATAAAAAACGAAACAAAAAACTGTTTTATTTAATAATTTTAATATTTTTTATCAACCTGTTTTTTATTTTTTTAATTTTTGATTAAGATTTAAATAGTTTTCTTTCATAGTGCATTTGGTTCCTTAGTGTATTGGTAATTAGACAAAAAAAAATAAGTTGCTCCAATTTTGCTCTTTTTGAGAAATTCAAATATTCATAACGTAGGTGCCTGGCAAAAAATTATCCCATTAACTTTAATTTTTTTTTTCTTCTATAAAACTCTGTTGATGCAGTCGCAATTGATAGTTTCGTTAAAATCTGCATGTTTCTCAAATACATGTTTGTCTTGAAGAAACCAGTGGCGTAGGAATGCAAGAGGGGATCCTGCTGCCCCTACTAACTCATCACATATTATGAACTTGTGTTTTTGGGGTTTGTATGGTAATTTTGCACAATTCAACTATATCCTTAATTTTTTAATGGATTCCTATACCTATAGGATAGCTATACCTTTCGCGCAGAACTGGTCTCTTGGAAGATTGATGTTGTAGAATAAATGAGTATCTTAATGATATCAACTGCTGGGCCATAAAAATTGTCTTAGACTTAATCGTCTCAAATCTTATGTGCTGCCTGTTAGTAGATATAAAATAATTGTTGATGACCAACCGGACTTACTTATAGGAGACCACAAATTGAAACTTGTAAGTAGCATTAAAAGTCTTGGTTATCACACAAACTCGTCTTTAACATGTACGGATCATATTAATAACGTAGTGCGCAACATTTATTTTACCCTACGCAATCTCAAAATGTCAGCTCAATTTACTCCTGTAGACGTTCGACTTAAGCTTGTCTTGCAATTAATAATGCCCATTATAACATATTTTGAGGTTATTTACAGTAAACTTGACTCGCGTTCAGAACATAAGTTGCAAGTTGCGTTTAATCATGCCACGCGATATGTCTACAATATTCATAGATTTGACCATATAACTCAGTTCAAAAAAGTATCCTTGGCTGTGACATAATTAACTATCTTAAAGCAAGAAATTGTATTTTCTTACATGGACTTATTTACTCCAAAACTCCTTGGTACCTCTTTGAAAAACTCAATTTTTGTCAGTCAGTAAGAATGAAAATATATTTAATACCAACATGGTATTATTTAAACTCTACTAGGTTATTTTTCATTAATGCCATTAGATTATGGAATAGTTTACCAAACACTATTAAATCTTTGGAAAGAAAAGGTGACTTTAAGCAGGCCATATTTAACTATTTCACTCAAAAGTTGTGTGTGGGAACTGATAGAAATCATTTTTCTCTTCTGTATCTATGTTCTATGTCTCTATGCTTTTTTTCTCCCTTTTCCAGCTGTTTATTCTATAAATTCTTTAAATTCTAGTTATTAAATTAAAAAAATAATAATTTTTTATAAATTTTTTAAATTTTTGAATTTTGCCACAGGGCATTCCCTTATGGAGTGTCGGGTATGACGATCCCACGGATCCTGAGTCATTGCTCTGGTTTTTAATTCTATTTATGTACTTATATATCGGTCCAAATCATTCTAAGTTTGTAAAAATCCTGTAAAAAATGTAATCGTTATGATTTAGTTATAAAAATAAATCTTAATAATAATAATAATAAATCCATTATTAAAACTAAATTACAATATTAATATACAATATAATATTACTAGCCGACCCGGGCAAACGTTGTTTTGCCTTCAAATTTTATTTTCACTGCAAGTCTGGTTCCGCTAATAAAATGAAATAAATGTGTTTAAAAACAAAAGAAAATTTTGTTTATTTATTAACTTCTTTATCTTAATGCTAGCGGATAAACAATATTTTGAGTTTTTGGGTAGGTGTGTAAACATAAAGATTTTTTGGCGTTCCAACTCTAGAGCAAGCAACATATAATTGGCCGTGCGAAAAACCGGAATTTTCTAAGTTCAAACCAGCAACACTTAGCGATTGGCCTTGAGTCTTATTGATGGTTATGGCGAAAGCAAGACGCACTGGAAACTGTAATCGCTTGAAATGGAATGGTAAATCGGTTGAAATCACAGGAATTCGTGGTATCAGCACTTCTTCTCCTTTACATTTGCCGCTGATGATTGTGGCTTCGATTAAATTTGGAGATAGTATTTTAACTGCAAGTCTTGTATTGGATACTGAAGAGCATCATACGATCGGTGTGTTTCAGAGACGCGTTGCAAATTTGTATTTCGTCTCTGAATTATGATGTGTCGCCGATCGAATTCCGTTCCAACCATAACGACTGCCACTTCGTTCATCGTTGCAGCGTTAAAGCGTCGTTCATGCTCACCGGATGGTGTTTAATCGGCTCTTATAATGACTTTATAATCATCAGATGGCATTCGATCCAAGGTGACTTTGAATAGTTGAACCAAATGATTATGCTGGTGAAATAAACGTTGCAAATTGGAAATAATTTCGCGTTTTGTTCCGTTGATAGCAGCGCAACGTTGATCAACTTCTGCTTCTTCATCTTCTGTGAAATAAATTTGCAAAAACTTGGCATCTTCATCTAGCTTTGGAAGAAGCGAACCGATTTTGTGGTAAACTTGGCCTTGCACTTTAAATGTTGGCATAAAACCTGGGAAAATAATTGTTTAAATGTATTTTTTATGTAAAAAAAACCAAAAAAGGAGACAAACCTGTATTGCTAACAATGTTTGTAGCTCCAAACGAAGTCATTTGAAAGCTCGAATTGTATTTCCGAATGCTTTTCAAAAAATGTTTGGACAATGCTGTGGTGCCAGAAACGAAGCTTTTAAGTAGTTCAGGTGGCTCAACCAGCGGTGACAACTGAACTTTGCCATTCGAACAACACATGCCCAGTGATTCCTTTTTAAATTTCAATGCTTGGCAGTACAAATAAAGAGTGTTCATTGACCCAATCACAACATACGGATGATTACTGTAGTCACAGTTTTTGTCATAATTGAATGCCGCCAACTGCAAATCCATTCTATGCCTCGATTGTGCATCTCTTGATGTACTTGCTCTGATTCGAAGTTGTTCTAGCTGTGCTGTATGTTGTTCTGGTGTTTCTTCTGCTCTTGACTGTTGAACTCTAAGACGGCTTGATTCTAAACGCAATTCACGGTTTTCGGGTGTTTCGGCAGCTCTTAATGTACTTGTTCTGGTTCGAAGTTGTTCTAGCCGTGCTGTATGTTGTTCTGGTGTTTCTTCTGCTCTTGACTGTTGAACTCTAATACGGCTTGATTCTAAACGCGCTTCACGGTTTTCGGGCGTTTCGGCTGCCCTTCTTTCTGTTTTGCGTTGTGCACCTGTTGTAAACCTTCCAATTGAAGCTCTTTTCGGTGGAATTTTTGATCAAAATTGTTGATATACACTGAAATATTAAAAGTAATATGCAAAATGATGCACAACGCAATTAAAATCAAATGGAATTGAAAAAAAAATAAATACTTACACGTTCTTTATTTTCTTAATTTTAACTATATTACTTTTTTCACTATTTTCGCTATTTTCAATAATTTAACAATTACACACTTTATAACTTTTCACTATCACTTAAAAAATAATAATGGCAAACGAATGTTAAAAAACAGAATTATATATTTGTTGTATTAGCAATACGTTTATAGCTTTATAGTTCGCTGTTCCTCCTTTTCTTACTTAGTGACCGCGCTGCTCCTCCAACTTATCTAACACCTTTTTCTTCGTTATCTGTCTTCTCATGACAGTGTTGCCCATTACGAAGATTATAGCGCCATCTATCACTCAGCGACCACATCCAAACAACTGTTTATCGGCAAAAAGGCCGATATATTAATTATTTTAAAACATTTGCCTGATGCAGCAATAAAATTATTGAAAAATGTTAACAAATAATCAATGTGTACAAATTTCTAAGATGCGCCATCTGTCGGACGAACTTCAAACTACACAGAAACACTCCTCACGCCTCGTAGAGCATGTTTATAGTTTGGTCAAAATCTTAGTTCTTGAGTTACGGTGAAAAAACACAAAAATACTAAATATTGCGCCATCTGTCGGACGAATTTCAAACTACACAGAAACACGCCCCATGTATATAAGGTTTGGTCAAAATCGGTCCAGTAGTTTTAGAGTCTATAGAGGACAAATATACAAATATACTATTGTATTTTATATATATAGATTATTAAGCTTTTATCTTTGTTTTTCAAAAGAACATGTTCTTAAAATACTAATATTGAATATCAAATAAATAAATAAAATAAAAATAAAAAATTCCATGCCTTTGTCCTGCATCGTATGATTCTATAACATATCGCTCATTTCGTGCAAGACTGTCACAACTCAAAATTTAGTATTTTTCGGGAGAGCCTTATGAAATTTTGAAATGACATCACAAACATTAATTGTAAAGATAAACCGAAAATTGTTAAGAAAATTTGAAGGCCATTAAATTTTCTGCCAAAAATATCATAAATTTTTTATTTTGCGTCAATAGTGAATTTTTATGCAATATTTTTGCAAGTGTCTATTTGAGTTGTAACATTATTACTACAAAAACTAATTTTAAAAAATGTTTAATTTTGAGTTGTGACGATTTTGCTACAATATGATAACATACATATGATAACATTAGGTAACTTGCTTTGATTTTTATTTAAAAAATGGTTTATGATAAAATAAGTCGTTGTTGTTAAAAAACTTTGGAGAAATTTAAAATAAATTTTGGTATAAATAGAAATGACGCGTTATTGCTACAAAGAAGTAAAGAGTTGCTAAAGGTCAAAACGACAAAAGTATCTGTAAAACCGTTAATTAACAGCAAATCGGTCTGGAATTCACTCAAATCAAAGATATGATAAAAATGCATATTTCTGTATATTTAACTAAAAACACCCAAATTTTTAGTTGTGACGGTCTTGCACGAAATGAGCGATATGTTGTCTAGTTTATATCAGAATTCATCAACAAATACGACTTTTGTGTTGATGTGTTGTTTTCTGTGATCATGGTTAGATATGTGGAGTATGGAGCCTGCCACATAATCTCACGCATGTGGTGCCCCACTTTTACCATTTACAACAAAACACTTTACTCCAAATACTTTACTTAATTACTAGCGAAGCAAAAAAAACTCGTTTCATTTCTAAGGTGCATTTTGACAAACTGTCGAACACCAATGAATATTGAAATAAATAAGAAGCAACCAGAACAGATGGCAACTTTGGTAGAGTTGATGACGGTGATCTATAAATAGCCTACTGTTTTGAAGTGTCCTATGATTAAGTAGCCAATTTGAATGTTTAATTTGTTGTATATAATTCAAATTAATTAATTTCAAATGTGTGAAATTGTATGCAACTTTAAACAGTGAGTTGATCACAGCTTAATCACTCAAAGACTACTGAAGAGGAAATGTAGTGATTTCCGAAACAGACTGTCTAGTCAGCTAAGTGATTGACAGAGTTGTTGTTGTCATTGTTGCCTTCTTAAAAACTTACTTTATCTAAAGCTCGCAATTTAATTCATGCACAAACTACTTTACTTTAAATTTAAATTTTAGATTTAAGACTTTATTTTTAAGATTTCAAAAATTATAAAAATTTCTATCAAAAAAGATTTTGAAAAAAGTAGTTCAAATGATTTACTGAATATCATAGAAAATAAACTTTAAATTTGGCTTCATTATTGCAAAAGTTACACAATTTTGAAACTCCAAATCGTATTTTTTAACTTGAAAAAAAAAAAGATTAGTACTAAAAACAAAAATGGATTTTGAAAAAATGTAAGTCAAGTGATTTATTGGATATCAAAGAAAATGCATTCCAATTTGGGCTCTAATATTTTAAGAAACATAAAAGTTACAGATTTTTTAAAGCAAAATTCGTATTTTTTTAATTTAAAACCAAATTTTGGTACTAAAAACTAACATGGGTTTTAAGAAAATTGTTAAAATTGTTTATTAAATATCATAGAAAATATATTTTTAATTTTTCTGCACAAAGTTACACAATTTTGAAACGCAAAATCGTATTTTTGAACTTGAAAAAAAATTAGCAATAAAAACTAAAATGGATTTTTGAAAAAAGTAGTTCAAGCTATTTATTGAATATCAAAGAAAGTAAATTCCAAATTGGGCTAAAATATTTCAAGAAACATAAAAGTTACAGATTTTTTAAAGCCAAAATCGTATTTTTTAAATTTAAAACAAAATTTTTTTACTGAAAACTAAAATGGATTTTAAAAAAAGTAGTTTAAATAATTTATTGAATATCATAGAAAATATTTTATAAATTTGGCTTGATTTTTGCAAGAGACACGAAAGTTAGAAAATTTTTAAATACGCAAGTCAAGTCATGAATGTATATTTCTTAACTTTAAAAATTTCGGTACTAAAAAACAACATGGATTTTAAAAAAAATAGTTCAAACAATTTATTGAATATCATAGATAATATATTCTAAGTTTGGCTTAATTATACCAAGAGACAAAAAAGTTACAGATTTTTGAGACGCAAAAGTCCATTTGGGGCCACTGTGCGACGACGCACCTGATTTTTTTTTTCTTATGATTTTTATTCTATTTCATGTATTATTTCAATGAAATTATATTAAAATATTATAAAAAAATCGCCATTATCGGGCTATTTGAGAAATCCAAGTTTACAATTTGCTGAATATATGAAAGCAAAAATCCTTACTTTAAATGCACTTTTTTTTTGTATCGTTATAGTTTTCTTTCTAAAACTGTAGGTGTTAATTTCCATTGTATTTTTTATTGAAGATTTAATTTAAAATAGTTTTTAATAAATTTAGATAACAGCTTTCAATATCAGACAAACATAAGTATGTTCAGAAAAAGATTATTCACTTTGTATGGTGGTGCTAAAGCCACTGAAATAAACAATTTATGTCAAACAAGATTCTCAGAATTTCTTCTAAGCCCTTACTCGATAATCCTTGATTTTTTTATCCTCTAACACTATCTTGACAATATTCAATTCACAAAATTTGCCTAACTCAATCACGTTACGCTTAGCCACGGTTCAATATCTATAAAAGCAAAAATAATAAGAAGAAGAAGAGTAGTCAAAACGGCAGAGCATAAAACTACCAACAACATGTGACAACGACCCATGGACGTCTGAAGTAGGTCCAGGAGGAGGTAGAAATGATTTGGCGATGATTGTAAAAACAAAACATTGTGCTGCACAGACATTACCTTCCACAATAAAACATGTGACCTCCATGATGGGGGTAGAAATGGTGGCACCAACAACATAGTGAAACAAAGTCCGCTGACATGCTTTCCAGAAAATAGAAAAAAAAAAACAGCAAATAGGAATAACAAAAAATGAAGCAGAAATACTAATAAAAATATCAACAACAACTGAAAAAAAATGTATGAGTATTCTGTGCTCACTGGCAGACAAAACATCTGTTTACTCGGAGCAGACGACGAAAACTTACAATCCACAGAGTAGGCCAAAAGCTCTTTTGTTACACACACGCACATCACAGAAGTGAAAATGTCTGACAATAGCTGGATTGATTGCGCATGTGTTGCCAGTGAACGTAAGGAATTGAAACAGCGTCCACAATCCACTTGCTGCGACCCACTCCCACCAGCAACACCATCCAACAACTTTTGCGAAAATCCTTCTAACGATTTTTCATGAGAAAATTTTAGTCGTTGGATTTCTTTCGTGTGTCGTGCATCGAAAAGAGTAAAGCAACGGGCGCGTATAACGTTTAACGGTGATTTTTTTTTTGTTGAGCTGACTTCACTTCACTCCACTACAATTGTAACCAATATATGTATATTGGGGAAGTTGAGGTATATGTATGTGAGTGCTTATGTGCTTGTGTAAAGATAAGCTACTGAAAGTGTACTGAAATCCACAAGCAACAAACGTTGTTTTTTTTTTTAAAGAATTTGCAATGAGTAAAAGAAACAAGTGAAAAATAAACTACAGTCTAGACACTAGAATAAGCAAAAGAAAAATAATTAAGAATAATTTAAAAGTTGTGGCTTAAAGTATCCTTTTTCCCTCGGTTGTGGCAATAACAAACAAATACAGAACCGCTATCTGTAACCGTTTGTGAAAAGTGTGTGCGTGTGTTCGTGTTCGCGTGTATGTGTGTGTGTGTCTGACACGGTCCAGCTGCCCGCGGCAAGGCATAAACGAAATTTTAACAAAACCCAGGCAGCACATCAGGCCCTTTGCCCCACATAAAACATAATAAGCAAGCCTAGCTTTAGGCGCTAAATAAAAGTTTGATTTATTTAGCAACATTTTCTCCTCAATTTATTTTATCAGCCATTTTACGGTTCACGGTCCTTCGAGCCACATTACATGGCTTTGGTTGTATGCGCGTGTGGCTTGTTTTTGTTGCTGTAAGTGGTGTAATATCTCGCCGTTAAAAAACAACTGGCGGCTGTTCGTGCATAAATAATATACAAATAAGCAGCACTGCAAAATAAAAAAAAATAAGTAAAATACAAAAAATGTCGTTCGCTTTAAAGTGCATTGACCACAAAATAGTGCACAAGTGACAAAAAAGATGATAATAGCAAGTGTAAAGAAAGCTAAGCATAAGTGTAGGCGCTTATAAAATTTGTTAATCAAGCGGATTTACAAATAAAAATAAAAAAAATAAAAAAAAACCCAAAAATATACAATAAATTTTCACACTTTAAATTTGTCAATATAAAAAATAAATGTTCATATTACAAATAAAAAGAGCTTAAATTAAGCTCAAAAAAGCATTTTGGATTACTTAATAAAAAACGAAAACTTAGGAAAATAAAACAGCAAACAACAGTGTCTCAAAGCATTTGTAGTTCACACACAACAAATTCAAAAAGCACCAGCTTATCATAGCAAAAAAAAATAGCAAAAAAAGAAAAACAAAAGAAAATAAAAGCAAAGATTTTTAGTGTAATCGCAGATCTTAACGCCAACGCAATGTGAGCTGCAATCAGAGCACTTTTTAAGGATAATTTTACTGCCCCGCAGAGCCAAAAAATAAAATAAATACCACCAAAAAATTTTCGCTGACCCAGCAACACCTCCCATCAGCAGCAAAAAATGTGGATTTAATTTATCAAACTCAACGTACATTTAACAGAGCTCTAAGCTGCGTAATAACAAAAAAAAAAACCAAAGAAATTTGCTGACCAGCAGCAGCATCAGCTTGCGCTCTCAATCAAGACACATGCCGCGTTGGGGCTCAAGCAAATCCAAGTGAGCACCAACACACAGTTCTGCAGAAAAAAAGGTAAGTCTTAAAGAAAAAAAAAATCATAAGATCCTACCGCCCCACACCCCCGCCACACCCCCGCCCCTAGCTATAAACCAACAAACACGCTCTTTCAAGCTTCAAGTAGTCAAAAAGATCTAACGACAAATTCAAGTTCAAAATGTGGGAGCTCAAAATGCGTGTGTGTGTGTGTTTGTGTATGTGTGTGTTTGCGTGTTTATGTGTCTGTCTGCCTTATTGACCGGCATAACAAAGCTGCGCTACTTCTTGTAAAACTCGATTAAATAATAATTCTTTTTGTCGCTTTACGCTTTTTAGCGTATAAAAGTTAATTGCCTGAACATCTATAGGATTTTTTAGTTCAAGTGTATTGTAAATGCCGAGCATGTGCATGTATTTTTTTAAAACGATTTCATTGTTAGATAAAACATACAAAACTTTAACAACTCAATTGGATAAAAACCTTTTATGTCATCTTCATCATCGTCGCCTGTCTATTGTGTGATGTGATTTCACACAAGAAATAAATTTGTGTTTGGTTGAAATAAAAAAAAAAAACTTTAACGTAATTAATTCTCTTAACACTCTCCTCCGATTTGGTTAAAATTACGAATGCATGAGTTTGTGCTTCTCAAAAGTAATTTTTTAGTTTCTAAAATGTTCACTTAGTTAACAACTTTTTAAATATTTTTTAAAATTATTTTTTATATCAAATTGCCATGAATTGTAGCTTTAAAAGGGAAAAAGATAAGTCTTTTATTTAAACTAAAAATATTTGGATACTCGTTTAAACTACGTTTCAGTGGCTCTTCTTGAATTCTTGTTCCTTAATTTAAAAAATTGCATACTCGTATAAATCCTAGGATTTTTAAAAAATTTTATTTAATGTATTTAAATTTACTTAAAATTAAAACCGCAGAGTGGAGTTTCAAAGGTCTTGACTGCTATAAAGATTCTACTAAGATACGATGAATCATATTAGAAAAATAACACTATGCACAAGAGGACACTTTTTGCTTGTGAGTAAACCGACAAATGTTTTAATTATATCCGGGCTTCTTATCACGAATCTGACACCCAAATTTGTCCATCACCTCAGTGTTTTGAGGTTTCTTTCAGTTTCTTTGTTCTTTCTTACATTTGTGAATTATGGAAAACTAAAAATCCACAGCTAAATTGTGAAAAATGTAGAATTTAAGGACAGGAAGAAGTTAAGGCATAACACTAGCCTCGGTTAAAACCAATTCAAATTGTCTTTCGCGGTTGTTTCGCCAATAATTCACGTATGATTCCAATCAATTCCTCTAAATAATCTATCCCTTTCTTTCATGTCAAAGACCAAACCTTGTTTATATAAGGCGCATGCCTTGGTACTTTGATCTTAAAAAAAAAAAAAAAAAAAAAAAAAAGCGTCGAAACTAAAAGTGGTACGCGACTTTTGTCTGTTCCAAAGTTATTTGTTATATGTTGATAACAAATTTTATTTAATTTTTTCATCCCCTGAGGGGAACATTTCCCTTTTTCGCCATTATTTTTACGTTTTTCAAAAATACTTTATTTTAGCAGAGCTATATTTTGCACACCATTGAAAAAAGTAATAAATATTTAAGGTATTCACAAGATGTGCTATCATGTCATACTGTCATATTGTCCTAAAATTTTACAACTAAAATTTAAAAGAAAAATAAATGCAAATAAGAAACAGCTGTTTTATTACCGCACTTCAATAAACATAGCTTTCAGAGTTGTAATATATAAGTACTTTTTTATATAGAAGGCAACAATAAAATGTTTAAACTAGTGCAAAATCTTAGGACAATATGACATTATGACATGATAGCACAACTTGTGAATACCCTCATTATGTGTTGGCTAGAAATCTTCCACATAAAAAAATATAAGGTCTCTCAACAACAAAAGAACCCTAAATCAACCATATCCAAACAATAGACCCCATTAATGCAAAATTATTTATTTTTACTTATATGATGTCAACTGTTAAAATACAATATGAATAACAATCGATATGTCTGCAAAGTTTTTTTTGCGTCTGGTATCCTTGGGGCTTTATGGATCCCCATAAAAAATAGTTTATAGTAATTCACGCTACCATAAAATGTATTTCCCCTTATTATAAAATAGTACTATTCTCAAACTTAAAACATACTTCCAAAATATTAAATTTAAACAAAAACTAATAATCAGTAAATAAACTAATAAGGAACAAGCAGACAAACAATTTTTAATAAATGTTCTGTTTTTTAAAAAATATTTATTGGTTAAATTAAAATAAAATAATTTAATGTTTTTTCCAGCATTAAACCGCTCGTCATGCTCGACAGACTCTGTCGGAATTTGCTTTCGCAAGTATTCTAAGTATTTTTAGAAACGTATGTCATTGACAATATATAAATTCCTGCAATATTCGTAACCATTAATGTAGTCAAGATTTGATGTCCATTCAGATGGGTCATCCTTCATAAGACTCAGTGATCCCAGTGAACTCAGTGTCCATTCTTTAGTGCCGAAGAAACTAAAGAATTTTTTTGTTTGGCTCGACACAAGATCACTTTTTTCATACAACAACAATTCATTGATATTTAACAATGTTCTGCCAATTGATAAATTTCAAAATTGTTTGTTCGACTTCTAGACATTTTTCCATTTTGCGTTTGTCCTCAATAGAAATATGTGGATCGAAAAATGCCAACCAAATGGATTCCGGTGTCAAATACCAAACATGAGAGCTCATATTTCTTAAAATATCTTTAGGTACTGCTGGGTTAATTTTTTTCATATGCGAATGCATTTGCAATAAAATCGTAATCTTGCTTTGGCGCTGAAATGGCATTTATGCAACGAAATCATTCTCTAACCCTTATGTGAGTGACAAAAAAAAAACACCTTAATTAAAGTGACGAGTTACCCGGGCTCGTAATAATTCATATAAAAAAATACCCTGTAAATGCTTCAGTATTCAGCTAGATCGATATTTCGTGAATTTTACTCTTTAAAACATTTCAAAAATATGTTCTTAAAAATATTGTTTATAATGATCTGCAATAATGATCTTTATATTGCCGACTTACGACCAAACCGAGCCGAGCTGAAACTCAAAAGAGCTGAAAAAAAAAGAAATGCATGGCATGCGTTCTCTATTGCTCCCACACGATTTTGAGTTTCAGCTCAGATCGGAAAAGCAACAAGTCGCGACTTTAAACGCGCCCTTAGTGTTGCTTTTTGCAGACATAATTACACAGCTTCTGCGTATTTTCTCGCTTTTGTCAATGTTGTCGTTATTGTTCATGCATCAGAACATATTTGCAGGCTATCGCTGCTCTAGTACGTTACATGATCGTAAAAATCCATGTAGATTATTGCACATGTAATATTAAGATGAAATTAATTTATAAAACTGTTGTCATCGAAACCATTGTTTTTGCGTTATTTTTGGCATTATTTTGTGAAAATGTTTTGTGAAGTGAGAATTAAAATACAACAACCAAAAAGTTGAAGAACATGAACAATTTAAATACTTCAGCAAGAGCAAGATTTTAACATTTTAAAAAGTGTCGAATTAGGATTAGTGGCTTCTGATACCGAAGTAGATTATATTCCACTAATAGACCAGACTGCTTCTAAAGTATCGGATATTGAACAAGATGGTGTAATCGAAATAGAGGAAAATCCATATGAATCGGATGATAGTGTTGCAGTAAGGTCAGAAACTTTTATTCTTTCAAAAGATGGAACACAGTGGATACTTAATCCAATTACACAAGCAAAAACGATTGGTCGAAATATTATGTATTATGGAGGCTGTGCAGCAAACCACACCAAACTATATACAGCTAAAGAAATTTTCAAAAGGATTTTATCATCTGAAATGTGCGATATAATTTTGCGAGAAACAAAAAGAAATAAAGGAAAATTTACTGAAAACTACAGCAATAAACGAAAATTATATAGATGCCAAAAAATGACCAAATAATAAAACATATGCTAGGTACGCCATTAACTGACTCTAAATTAGATGCATATTTTGGTATACTCATTTGTTGTGGTGTAAACAAATCTAATAGGGAGCATCTGACTGAATTGTGGAAACCAATATCATTTGCCTTTTATTCGTGCTAAATTGTCTCAGGACAGATTCAAGCGCTTGCTATGCTCCATACGGTTTGACAACAATTCTACTCGGTCCATTCGTCTAGCCAAAGAAAAAGCTGCTGTTATTTGAGACATTTGGTAAAAAATTCAGAAGAGTAGGTGGTTTATCTTAGTAAACACAGAATTTCTTTTATTCATTTTTTATTGTAATACAATAAAACAATTCTTTTTAGTTTCAAACAAAAAATATTTTAATTTTTTTAAAAAACAAAAAATAGTTTCTAAGAAGATTCATACAAAACACAAAAAGGTACCTGGGTAACTCGTCACAAAAAAAAAGGTGTAAAAATGTTATTGGCAAACCCCACCAAAAAAAAATAATTTATTTATATTGCTGTTATTATAAAAAAGGTGAAGTTAATAGAACTAAGGAGCTCTCAGGAAGTTTCAGTACTTTATCCTGGTTATTAATAGAAAAAATCTTTATTTTAAAACGCAAAAGGTACCCTGGTACCTCGTCATTCTCATAAGGGTTAACACAGATATGAATAAGAAAAATGCAAATATCGCTTTTGATCGATTTTTGTGATCTGCTGCATCATGGGAAAGCTAAAGCAAAATCCTTTTAATACATTCTTGTAATTTGCTGCATCCAAGGCTGCCAGTAATGTGGGAAAAATTCCATTCGTGATAATTTTTAATTGGTCTTGAAATTTTTTTTTTTGGAAATCCCATGGTATTTTTTTATCAAGCGTGGTTTTTTTTAATTGGCGTAGGAATTCGGGAATTTTCTTCTTAAAAATGTATTCTTCACTTTTATTAAGCAAAAATTTAATAATAGTATTCGATGAACGACGATTGGTGACAGGAATGAGGCACGAAAATTTTTCGAAAAAATAAGACGCCTTGCCGATGGAAGGCAGACGTCCTGCAAGGATGAAAACGGGAATCTAGTGACAGATGTCTAGAGTACACTAACGTTATGGAGGAAACACTTCTCTAAGCTTCTATATGGCGACACTGACAACAATCCCGCCAATAGAGATGATATTCCGGAAACCCTAATTTCGGATGACAGCGTCGAGGTTCCGCTGCCCGACTATGATGAAGTTCTGACAGCTATAGCTCGGCTTAAAAATAACAAAGCCGCGAAAGCTGATGGCTTACATACTGAGCTGTTTAAGAACGAAGGCGAAGCTCTACTTAAATTCATTCACGAGCTTCTATGCAGAATATGGTTGGACGAATGCATTCCAAACGATTGGAATATCAGTGTGCTTTGCCCAATCCACAAGAAAGGCGATCCCACTATCTGTGCCAATTACCGTGGGATAAGCCGTCTTAATATCGCATATAAGGTCCTGTCGAGTGTTTTATGTGAAAGATTGAAACCCACTGTAAACGAACTGATGTAGGAGCCTGGCGGGAAAAAGCTGGGGTTGTAACCCAACAATTCTCCGCTGGATGTATGTATACCATGATGGTGAGACCCATCCTCACCTATGGTGCAATAGCATGGGCTGAGAGAACCAAGCTAACCACAATGAGGAATATGCTAACAGAGGTGCAGAGACTGGCCTGTATGCATCACAGGGGCCATGAGGACATGCCCTACAGCAGAATTAGAAGTAATTCTGGACCTAACACCCTTACACCTTGTCATAGAGGGAGTAGCCAAGCGAACTCTGTTGGGCATTGCAAAAGAGGGGACAGGTTTAGGTAAAACTATCAGCAGTAGAGAGAAGGAGGACATTGCAAAGCACACTCCCTACATCGATCTACCAAGAGACGATATAGTAAAAAGGTATAACTTCGAAAAACACTTCGGAATAAGCTTAGTACCAAGATAGAGTGGGACAGCGAGATGATATCGCAAGTCAAGAAACCACAGAGTATAGCATGGTATACAGATGGGTCCAAGACATTGGATGGTATAGGCGCAGGGGTGTACGGGCCAAGAACCAAGCACTTTGAACCTATGGGGACAACACCCAGTATTTTCCAAGCGAAAATCCTAGCAATACAGCTGTGTGCACAATTCAATCTGGACCGCAAATACAAAGGTCAGGATATAGTTGTGATGTCATCAGCCAAGCAGCAATCAAAGCATTAGTTTCCTGTGAGATATCATCGAGAATAACATGGGAATGCCTAACAAAATTCAACGAACTAGGCAAGAATAACACTGTTACTATACTTTGGGTCCCAAAACAAAAAGGAATACAGGGTAACGAAGAAGCCGATGGTCTAGCGCGACCGGGCGCAGCCACAAAATTTATAGAACCAGAACCATTTTACGGATTGGGCACACATTCCATAAAAGAAGAACTAAGAAGGGAGGAGAGGCATAAACGTTCAAACCTTTGGAAAAGCCTCCCAAAGCTAAGACAATCCAAATTGCTCCTCAGAGATTGTAACACTCGAAGAGAAAAAGTGTGCATAAGCTTAGGCAAACCGAATCTCAGGATTCTAACGGGGTTCCTTACAGGACACTGCAAACTCAAATACCACCTGATGAAATTGGGCATAGAGACCGATAGTAACTGCCGTTTCTGTGAAGAAGCAGAGGAGACTCCAATACACCTACTCACAAACTGCGACGCCGTGGCTCGCAGACGTAAACTAGCACTGGGTAACTATGAGCTGAGTCTAGAGCAGGTTTCATCCCTTGAACCTAAGACTATTCTCAAATTCATTAGAGAAATAGGGCTGGATGAAATTCTTAAATCCGCAAACCCAGCGGAGCTTTGAGAAGGAGGTACAATAGATCTGATTTAGGTCGCAGTACGCATCTCCACCACACAACATTAACATTAACATAAACATTAACATTAAACGAACTGCTCGGACCTTATCAGTGTGGCTTCAGACCTGGAAAGTCCACCATCGACCAGATTTTCACGCTACGGCAAATCTTGGAGAAGACTCAAGACAAACAAGTCGACACCCACCATCTTTTTGTCGACTACAAAGCCGCCTTCGACAGCCCAATAAGGAAGCACCTGTACTCCACCATGTCTGAATTTGGTATTCCTGCAAAACTAATACGACTTAAGATGACACTGAGCAACACCAGCAGCGCAGGTAAAATCGGGAAGGATCTCTCCCCACCATTTGTTACCAAACGAGGTGTCAGACAAGGTGATTCCTTATCGTGCGAATTTTTCAACCTAATGATGGAAAAGATCATCCGAGCTGCTGATCTGAGACGTAATGGCACAATATTCTACAATAGTGTTATGCTGCTTGCGTATGCTGATGACATCGATATCATTGGCCATAATACGCGCGAAGTCGGTGCAGCATTTTCCAGATTGGAAAGAGAGTCAAGTCGAATAGGTCTGGCAGTGAATGCAGATAAGACGAAATACTTGGTGTCAACAAACAAACAGTCCCTGCGTCTTGGAACCCACGTTACAGTTGACAATACCTCTTTCGAGGTTATGAAGGACTTCGTTTATCTGGGATCCAGCATAAACTGAACCAACGACATCAGCATTGAGATCAAACGAAGAATAACTCTTGCCAACAGGTGTTATTTTGGGCTCAGTAGACAATTGAGAAGCAGAGCCCTCTCTCGACGAACGAAAATCACGCTCTATAAATCGCTCTCATGCCCGTCCTACTTTATGCATCACAATCCTGGACGCTGAGCAGTTCAGATGAAAATACTTTAGGAGCATTCGAGAGAAAGATTCTTACTAAGATCTACGTACCAATCTGCGTCAATGGCGAGTACCGAATACGGTGGAATGATGAACTGTGTGAGCTGTACGCTGACATCGACATAGTCAAGCGCATTAAAATCGAGCGGCTTTGCTGGCTTGGTCATGTTCAGCGCATGAAAGACGATGCTCCAGTGAAGAAAACATTCGATTCGGTACCCAGCGGCGGTCAACGCAGAAGAGGACGACCGCATCTTCGTTGGAAAGACCAAGTAGAGGACAACCTGACGAAGCTTGGAATTTTCAACTGGCGCCAGCAAGCGAAAGACAGAAATGGCTGGCACAAGATGAGGCCAAGATCTTAGATGAGGCCAAGACCGACATACGGTTGTAGTGCCAACTAAGTACTACTTACTACTTGTAGGCGCTACAACCGCCAACTAAGTAAGCAAGTAAGTATTCGATGAACGACATTTATATACAGAAACGTAAATAAGTTTACGCTGTACATTTTCTCGAACTTACCATTATTAAAAACGATTGAATTGCATATGGGCATTTCCGTCAAAAAATTTAAAAATTAAATGTTACTTAAAATTCGTTCAAATCTCCACAATAGAGAAAAAATGTTTAAATTTATATTGTGAGAATACTGAGATCTGATCTCAACTTGCATTTAAAAAAATGGCAGCAAACATGGTGAATGGCAACAAAAGTTAAAAAATGGTGACAAATGTTGAAAAATTTAAACAAAAGTTGAAATTTTGTAAGTAAAATAAATACTCATATAATACAAAGTTTAATTAAATTTTTTCAATTTTCGATTGTAACGGTTCTGAATTACAAATTACATGTTTTTCTAGTTCAATTAAATAAATAAAACTATAAATATTTACACTTCTTTTAAGGAAAAATTTGTCACATAACGTATCTCATGTAACGTATCATACTACGATCTATATAAAAATAATTGAAAAAGATTATCAACGAAACAATTATGAATATGTAGCAACATTATTCCAGATTATACTAAAAAATTTTTATAAAAAACCTCGTGCACACTTCGCAATCGCATTCGTTTATATTGATGCAGGTAAAAACCACTTCTATTAAATGTCACGTAACGTATCATTCGAACTTTTGACAACTCTTAACTTTTACACCTTGTATAGTGCGCTTAGTAAACTATTAAAAAAATCATAATAAGAAAACTGTAAATAAAATTTTTTTTTTTTGTTTTTCTGCTCATTAAAGTCGTACGACTGTCACGTGCGTAGCTGCGGAAACGCTCATATTTGTTTAAGAAAAAGTTTCCATCATGAAAACTTAAAACATTTTTTGGCATATCGTAATACTATCTTTAATTTTTGATTTTTTGCAAGCGTAAAGTTTGCAAAAATTATTTTAAGATGCCAAATATAAGAAAAATATAACTACTACCAAAACAATAATAAAAAATATTTGCAAGCTTATTTAATTAATTAATTCAAATAAAACCGCAGTTGCCATTATACGCTCTACCTGCATCGCATTGTCGTAAGCTGCGTATGTGAAATCCCTTATAGTTTTGTTGTTGCAAAATACGCTTCAGTTAATATATCTTTCTTATGCTATTAACATCACAAATATGCCGTTCTTTGAATACCACTATGATTTCTTTGTGGTATTTCTAATTTTTTTTTTAATTTGTTATGCATATATGGATTTATTGTGAAATTTTTTAATGCATACAAGATTTACGGTGGTATTTTTTAATACATGTGGGATTTTTGGTGGTATTTTTAAAACTAGTAGTATTTTCGTAGTAATTTTTAAATGATCGTGAGATTTTTTTTGGTATTTTTTAATTGCGGTGGGGATTTTTTTATTATCTTTGCCATAGGAATTTTGGTGGTATTTAATTGATGTTACTGTGGGAAAAAGGAAATTTTCGTGGGAATTGTTCCGAATTTTGACTGGCAACCTTGGTTGCATCATACATTCTCACATTCACATGTAGGATAGCTAATCTTTTTAATAAATTCCTGTCATCTACTGCAACATAGCTTCAGTTAAAACTTAATATTGAATGAATCACATCATGACACCAATGGTTTTGGAGTAGTGGTTAGAGTGTAGAACTCTCGATCGAAATGGTGCGAGTTCAATTCTCACTGCTTACGCTAACAAAGAAATATGTTTAATTGTATTTATATCCTCTTGTTGTAATAGACGCAAGTAAAAAAAACAAGAACAATTCTAAGAAAAAGGTGTGTGGAAAAAAGTGTCTTTTTTGAGATTTCACCTAAGCAAATCACAAAACGAGGCGTAAAAAGTTTCGCCTCAAAAAAATAAAAAAACCGTTGTGTGGCTCCTTCAAATGTATATCAATCGGTTAAAAATAGCTACATTTTATGTTCCCATTGCTAAAGGAACATACTTTTATAAATCCATCTTAAGAAAAGGCATTTTGAAAAATTTTTATACAGCTAACGTCACCTCTAATGTATATATATTATTATTATATAGCACAAACTTTTCCTCTGCGGCATGTACATATGTATGTATGTATGAAATTGTTCCACATTTTGCTGTTTGCCTGATTTGTGATGCTACAGCACTTCAACAAATATATCGTGCCACCATCTAATAAATTGAGTATTTATCATGTTTTTTATGGTTTTTAGTATTGATTTTTGTCATTCAGTTGTTTGGCATGTTTTTGCTTAAGCGGTAAATGTATGTTTTTAGAGAATGAAAATCTGTTACCAACAGCTGCTACCGCAATACAAAATACTTTGTCAGTTTTAATTCCGGTCATAAGCTTTATAAAGTTTATTGTTGTTATTCTTTTTAGATACTTTAAGCTTAGCTTGTGGTCAAATTTTTTAGCTTTTCTTAGTGTTATGCAAAAAATTTGCTTAAAAGTTTTTGAAGTTCCAAATTTCTACTTTAATTTTATTTAATTTGCCTGCTGTGCTCTTCTTGTTTCTTCTTATTGTTTTCTATTTTTTTTTTTGTCTCTGGTTTTTGTTTACGCCCTTTATTTACAGAGCTAAAATATATTGTTAAAAGTTTTTTGCTTACTTTTTTTTTGGTATTTAAGCGATATTCCCTGTTATTGTAAAGTGGTTTCTTTTCTTTAGTGTTAGTTTTTTCTTTAGCTCTTTTCTCAATTTTGTTCGTTTTGTCAAAAGGTGAAGATTAATAGATTTCACTGCAATTAAACTTAACTGATTTTAATTAAAATCAAGCGCAAAAGGATTAAATTTCCAAAACTTTGTCGCATATTCGTTAAGTTTACGAGATTTTGTTATGGTGATATTTGAAATGTGACAATTTTTCTTAGAACCGAAAGAAATACCAAAAAATGCTCGCAGCACTTGTTGTTTCTTTTTCAGTACTGAGATATTTTCAAAGACTTTTATCGAATATCCTGCTGGTGTACAATTCAAAAGGTCATCACCATGGAGTAGATGCCAAGGAGGAGTGAAAAATTACTTCCAACCTTATCAAAAAGGAGTTATTTGATGAATGTCGTATAAAGGACAAAAAAATACCATGAAACCCTAAAAATACTTTCTGTGAAACTTAACGGAAGATACATAAATTCCCAAGAATGTTTTAAAAACCCGCTCAGAAAATGTAGTTCATTGTTGTTAATATCAGATAACATTCAAACTTTATCAACTCAGTAGATTATTGACGCTTAGCATGTGGTGTTGAGGAACAACCATCATGTTTCGCATGTTTGTATTAAATACAAAGAAACATGTGATTATAGGAATCAAAGCATATGTTCATACATCATATATAAAACAAATCAAATTCAAATTTGGTTTTGTTTTTTTTTTATTAAATTTAAAATTAATGTGACTATATTCAATTTGTCTGTGAGCAAAACAATAGCAACAAAACGTGAAAAATGTAAAAAGAGAATACAAGTTCGAAGAATTATTGGTAAAAGTTCCGTTATTGTAAAGCACGTATTATTTGTAAGTCATAAACATTTAAGTTTAGTTTTTTTTGTGCTAGTTGTGACATTGACTGTTCCATTTATAATGGCACGTTTTAAATACTGTGAAGCTCTTAAATTAAAAATTATTTCCGAATATAAAAACGAAAATTCGCAAATGTCTAACGTGAAACAGTTTGATATTAATCGGTCAATAGTTTGCAGATTAATAAAGAAATATACCTTTACAAAAGACGTAACAACGGTACATTAAAGAGGGCGACCGCGGAAAACATCGCTGCGTGATGACAGGAACATTTGTGGTGTGTTCAAACGAAATGCATTTGCCACAGCCAAAGAGGTTGTTCGGATACTTGATTTAGATATCCACCACAGCACTGTTTGAAGACGAGCCGTTGAGAACGATTTAAGAAGTTACAGACCGGCAGAGAAACCTTTGCTTACAGCTAAGCATAAAAAACAAGGTGAGGTGTTACAATTTAAACAATTCTGTCTGAAATTGTGACAACGAATTGCAATTTATTGTTTTTTAGACTCAGTCTTCCAAAAGAGCACCTAAATTGGACCGTTCAAAAATCGAAAACCGTTTTTTAGCGATGAATCAAAGTTCAACTTGATTAATTCAGATGGGATGTGTACGGTACGGCGCCACACAGGTACACGACTTGAAGCCCGAAACTGCAAAATAAATTTTGAACACGGATGCGATGGCATTATGGTCTGGACTTCTTTTTCCTATAATGAAGTTGAACCATTTCAAAAAATCGATGGAATTATGGATCGATTTGTATATAATGACATTTTAGAAAGCAAGATGCGACCTCATTCAGAGTGGAATATGTCGCTTCAGTGAACGTTGCAGTCCGATCACGACCCGAAGCACACTTCAAAGCTTATCAGAGATTACATAAGAGGCAAAGGGATTCAAGTCCTTGATTAGCCGGCACAGTCACAATGACTTGAATCCCATTGAAAATCTTTTTGGGATTTTGAAGGTAAAAGTTTCTGGTCAAAGGTTTCCCAATAAGAGTGCACTGTATGAAGCGCTGAAACTTAATTGGGAACATATACTAATACTAACATATCTACTTTAATAGAGTCGATGCCGCTCAGCTGTGCAGCGGTTATCAAGAATAATGGATCTTACACCAAATATTAATTATGTTGCTTTTGTTTTGCTCTCAGACAAACTGAATGCAGTCACGTTAATTTTAAATTTAATAAAGAAAACAAAACCAAATTGGAATATGATTTGTTGTTAATATGATGTATGAATATAATCTTTGGTTCCTATAATCATTTTTGTGTGTCCCTAATATTTAAAAAGATACACGATTTTGTAGTAGCGTATCGATTTTGTTGCTATTGTTTTGCGCAACACTGTATGTCATAATATTTTGTTAAACATTTTAATAAAGATTAATTTTACTACAACTTTTGCAGTTAACTTTAGATTTTTTTAGTGAAACATAAATTTGAGATAAATAAAATGAAGTATAAATTTCATATTTAGTCAACCCCATCCCGAGTAAAAAAAAAAAAAACTTTTTAAGCTGAGGCCAAACAGCGTTCAAATAAGGCCTAGTTTTAAATATTTTTCTTGGCAGTACAAGTGTCGTTTGCAGGGCTTTTTGACCAAACAGAGGCCGTACACAAACCGTTTTTAAGTAATTGTTGGTGTACAACGGGCGTACAGCGTCCGAACAGTGATTATTCTACAATGGAAATGAATCTTCATACACAAAAAATTCTTTTAAACCACACACATGTGGCGATACTATCACCATCAGCATCGTCGAGTGAGGCTTGCTTTTATTGTTGCGCATACTGTTGCTATTTGAAAAAATCTTACAAAATTTGGTGACATGCAACGGGCGTACTTAATGAGGCCTTGCACTGCCCTTGTTCGACCAAACTTTTGACCGCTATGCTTTTTGAATCACTTTTAGACCATGTTCGGCCCTTGTATGCCCATGCGGCCCATTTTAACCCGCTGTTCGCTAGGTAATATTTTTCTTCGGGATATCTGTTTTGAGCAACGATAATTTATTAACCAATTAAATTTTTTTTTCCAATATGGTTCAAATAGGAACTTATTAATACAAACAATAAAAAAAATTTAGCACATAAATTTTACAGACAATTCAATAATAATGCAATTCTTTTAAATAATTATCAATGTCTTCAAAGAAAATTTGTTTATTTGAACAAATTCTTATATAAAAGTTCTATTTTTCGCATTGAATGCCAATTGAAGACTAATGGTAAGAGATTTTGGTACTTTATCAACAGCAAAAAAAATACCTCGGGTATCCCGAATACCATTCAGTATATGGAAAATACAACATATCATCCCCTCTCGATTTGCAACTTTTTCGCTGAATTTTTTCGATCAGTTTATGTATCTTCTGATACTATTTCAGGTGATAACACTAACTTGTCTAGTAATTTAATTGATTTAGGATTCCTTGAGCTTAGCTTAATAGACGTTTTAGATGGACTGAAGCAATTGAAAAGTGATCGACAGCCAGGAATGGACGGTTTTCCAAAAATACTTTTAAAGAATTGTGCGAATATAGCATCCTCTAACCACAATCTACAACCAATCACTTAGAAATGGTGAATTTTTAACTGATCGGAAATTCCCTTTTTTTATTCCGATTCACAAATTTGGTTAAAAAAGTGAGGTTTCAACCTATCGCCCGATCTATAAAATATCTGCGATCCCCTAACTTTCAGAAAAATTGGTCCACAATAAAATGATTTTTGGCGTAGAATTACGTCTTACAGCGCGGTTTGTATGGGGGTCATTTTCACGAATTTTTTCAAAGTGATATTTGACACTTTGGGGTATACCTACAGCCTTTAATATTCATCGTACAAAGAAAAAAAATGCCAAAATATCAGTTTTAGTGGGAATAAAACGAATATCTAATAAAATAGCAATATCTAAGAAGATGAAAAATTCATATATTCGTATGAGAAACGCACAAGCTGCTTAGCTGCAGTAGCTGCTTAAGCTGTTTTTAAGGTTGTTGTTGTTGTAGTTGTTAAGTGTGTTCGTTTGGTTCTTAATCATGTCGTTCCTTATTGTGCTGCTTTTGTTGTTGTTGTTTTTATAAATATGTATGTAAAACACATCAGTTGCTCTCCTTTTTTTTTTTTTCCAAGATAGCCAATTGGCTCGGTTGAACGGTGTGCACTTTTAAAAGCACTGAAGCGGACCGTTTCGTTGTCAGCAAACTATGCATTGTGTGTTTCATATAAACGTACCATATATTAAGTTGTATATTAATGTTGATTTTTTATGATTTATATACAAATTCTAAATGTTTGATAGTTTAAATCATTCTTGATTTTAAATACAAATTCTAGTTATTTGATACGTTAAAATCGTTTATTGAGTTTTAGGTCAGGTTAGAACAATTAATTGATCTAACGAATTTTTTCCAAAGAAAAGACAACAACAACATTTTCAATACGAAAAGGAAAACATCACTAGCTGATTAATTAGTTAGCTGATTGGATAACTAGTTAGAGAAATTAATTGTTCTGACCTGACCTAAAGCTCAATAAGCGATTTTAAACTATCAAACAACTAGAATTTGTATTTAAAATCAAGAATGATTTAAACTATCAAATATTTAGAATTTGTATTTAAATCATAGAAAATCAACATAATAAATAACAAGGTCATGTAGAAATTTTTAAGTTGTATATTAATTTTATTTGTTGTTAAACAATTGTAACCTATTCCTAAAATGGCTTTTGTTAAGTTGCAACAATAAACTACATAATAAACGGCAACTCAACTGCACTACCTTGATTTCAATACAAGATTCAATGCATATTTCAGAGTTTTTAGGCGAACGGGTGAAAAAGAGAGGGGAAAAAAGACAAGAACAAACGTCGTTAGCGCATCAAGCGAATGTAACATCATTTTCAATTCGATTCTTGATAAGTAAAAAAAAAGACTTCAAAATTATATAGAAAACGGTTTAAAGGTTCAAAAACATGTCTTTTTCATACCAGCAACTCAGACGCTGCCGTTTTAAGTACCGTTTAGCTGGAACAGTGACATTCATGGCTTGTTGGGTTGTAATGCAATAGAGAATACAGATACATGTAGCTAGACAGCCAGTATGTGGCTATAAGAAAATGTACTACTACTAGCCAAGGTTGCCAGTTAAAATTTAAAATAATTCCGACAAAAAGTTCCCTTTTTGACAGTAACATAAATTTAATACAACAAAAATTACCATGGTAAAGATAAAACAAAAAAATTTATACCGCAATAAAACAGTATCAAAAGTATCCCACAATCATTAATTAATTACCACAAAAATACCCTGCGTTTTAAAATACCACCACAAATTCCATATGCATTTAAAATTGCCACAAAAATCTCATTCGCATTAAAAATACCACAATAAGTCCCATATGCACAAAAAAATTAAAAAACATTAGAAATACTATAAAGAAATTTTGTTTACTAAAAAGAAAACAAAAATTTTAAGAAGAATATTACCAAACTCCCACGGAAATTAAAAAAATATCCCGCTGAATTCCCACGCCAATTAAAAAATACCAAGCCGAATAAAAAAAATTAATAGGAATTCCCAAAAATAAAAATTCCTAAGTGCAATTCAAAATTACCACGAATGGGATTCTTTCCAACATAGCTGGCAACGTTGCTACCAGCTGCTCATATTGTTTTTTTGGTTCTGCATGCGCTGCAAAGGGCCGTTTTTCACTCGGCAATTCTATGAGCAATAATTGCTTTCGCCGCAAGTAGTTTGTTGGCTACTCGGGTTTAAAGGGGATTTTCGTAAGCCCTTTCGTGCGGGCGAATAATCGACAAATTGCTTGCGGAAAACGCAATTATTGCCGAGTGAAAAGCGGGACAAAGAGATCTTGCTACCAGATCAATAATTGCAAAAAAGTCTACTAGACCATACGTCTACGGTGAAAATCGAGCTTGCAGATTTTGACTTGCAGTTTTTTCTCAGACTGCTGTCACGTTTTTTTTTTATATATTTTGAAGTTTGGTTTGGCTGTTATAGGCCAAAATATCCAAAAAACAACGTGAAAAAAGCCTGAGAAAAAACTGCAAGTCAAAATCTGGAAGCTCGATTTTCACCATAGACGTATGGTCTAGTGGACTTTTTTGCTCAGTACAATCCCAAGAATCAGAAACGCGAAGCGTCTATTAACACTTTTTTCCTTCCTTACTAATCTCCCCACTCTAATACATATATTTACATGCTCTTTACTACAGGAAAATTAAATAATTCAAATTTACCCAAATTTATTTCCATTAATTAAAACAAATGAACAAGAACAACAAATTCATCACCAAAAATTTCAAACGAAAACTTTTTATAAAACAAAACAAATTTTTACATGAATTTAACTCTGAGCTTTTTAGATCAGGTAAGTTTGAAGAAAACAACAAGATTGTTTTTGAATAATTTTTATTTAGAAGATGAAACGCTTTAAAATAGTTTTGAAAAATATAAATAAAAAAAAACCAGAATTTTTCTGTATTACTGTATGAGAAGGAATTCTACGTCTATACTTACGATACTATCGAAACTGTGTATTTTTTAATGAAGGAGGTTATATCACCGCTTCACATGGTTTTATTTATGGAAGGTCAACAACTACAAATTTGGCAATTTTTACTAAATATATCTTAAACATCTTTGAAAATGGATATCAATGTGATGTTACTTTCACGGATTTTTCAAAAGCTTTTGACAGAGTTCACCATTACTTACTTTCAAAAAAGCTAGAGTCTATTGGATTTCATTCCAGTATTCTAAAATGGTTTGAATCATACCTTATAGGTCAGACGCAATTCGTTCGAATAAATAATTTAATGTCTGATGCTATAACGGTCTCTTCAGGGGTTCCCCAAGGCAGTCATTTGGGGCCTCTTTTGTTTCTGTTATTCGTAAACGATATTCCCAATATTGTAAAGTTTTCTCGGTGTTTAATGTATACCGATGACATAAAAATTTTTTCTGCAATAAAAGACAATAATGACTGTATGAATCTAAAGAGGGATTTGTTCCAATTATCCTCTTGGTGCAGTAACAATTTGTTGCCGCTAAACATATCAAAATGCCAATGTTTGACTTTGAGTCGTAATTTTTCTGTTTTGTTTTATCCATATAAACTTGGAAATATATCTTTGTCAAGAATTACTGAGCAAAAGGATCTTGGAGTTATGCTTGACAGTAAACTTCGTTTCTCAAAGCACATAGACTACATAGTAGCAAAGGCAAATAGTATGTTAGGCTTCATAATCAAAAACTCGAAAGAACTTTCTGATCCTTTTTCTTTAAAAATTTTATATTTTTCCCTTGTGAGATCTGTTTCATAATATTGCTGCATAATATGGGACCCATTTTACGCTTGCTCTTTAAGTAGAATTGAAAGAATTCAAAGACGTTTTACAAGGTTTGCAATAAATCGCTTACGATAGAGTATTGAAATGCCTTTATATGATGTAAGAAGCCTTTTTCTTGGTATTCAATCCTTAGGAAATCGTAGTAAATATTTTGCCATCATGTTTGTAAGAGATATACATATTATGCTCGGATATAAATTGTTCTCTTTTGCTTTCTGAAATCCGCTTTCACGTACCCTCACGTGCGCTAAGATCTTCTAATTTATTTTATGAATCTTTTCATAGACTAAATTATAGTATGAATGAACCTATTACTCAATGTTTAAGACTGGCAAACTCAGTGTGTGATGAAATAGATTTTAGTCTTGGTTTAAGCAGAAGTGCTTTTAAGAACTGTTTGCTTTTATATTTTAATAGTTTACGAAATAACTCTACGTGAACTTTCTTTTTTGTATAATATTATTAATGTACACTAGATTAATCAAGTCTATAAGTAGTCAGTAAGATTTTGAAGATCTCTTTGATGAATGATATAATAAATAAATACATTTTATTAGTTGGTCAGATTTGTTTCTGATAATATATAGTCTAGCATTCCATTTATATTTTCCACTTAAGCAAAGAATTAGGCACGTGCAACATTTTTTAGGCACAGGCACGCACGAGCACGACAAGCATTTGCAAGGGCAGGCACGAACACAAAATTTATTTTTCGCACCTGCACTAAAACTTACGAAAAAGCACGATTTAAAACTTTGCAAAGTTAAACATATTTTTTAAATTTATGTTTCAACGGTAAAATATTGGAATTATTATAACAGTAGAATGTGTTTATATTATTTTTAATAGTTTTATTCAAATGCTCGTAGCATAAGAAATAAAACATAGCTGCTAAAGTGAAAGTAGTAAAAATTTTAATGCACACAAACACCAAAAAGCACGCATGACTTTGCTTCTCTGAAGCACGCTCATTTTTATTTTTAAGTTAACTTTTAAGGCACTTAGTTTAATTGCTAATTTTTTTAAAATAGCAAAGTAAAAAATAAAATAATTTTATTTGAGTGTTGTGATTTAACGCATTTGGTGGTTTGTTCTGCAAAACTCTTTTTGTTGTTGCAATCTGTTGCTTCATTAACATACTTGGAGTTAAGCTCAAATATAATAATAATAAAACAAATAATATCTTTTGTTTAATTAAAAAAATTAATAGTTATTTTTGTTTTATTATATTAAAGAAATTAATAAAAAATTATTAAAAAGCTATCTGATTCCGTTTTTTTTAATATAACAAAGTTCAATTTCAGACGTGATTGTTTCTTATAAAATTTCTTTCTCAAACTTTTGTTGAAACCACTTAAAAGTTAATTTTTTCAACTGGTAAAATTTTAAAATCAACTAATATTTTGATTTTTCCCATCCAAGTTGAGCTTTGAAATTCTGATATTTCAAGTTGGATTCGATTTTCGGCTTGAATTGATCAAAATAAGAAATAAGGTATGAGGTGGCTTCGGAATTCAGGTTCAAAATATATAAAAACAGTGAATCTGAATTATCACTATATCTGAATTATCCGAATTATATTCTATTTTGTAATCAAAAATTTATTTATTTCTTTTTCGCAAAAAGGTTATATTTTGGCATTTATGTGTATTTAGAGAGATATAATTTTTAGAACACTAAACTTGGAAAGACATCAAACAAGGATGTCCGTAGGATTTGTTCTAGGGAGGGGCAAAGGCAAAGGCATAAAGTCCAGAATGCACATAAAGAAAATGTAACCTTTATAATTCTATTTTCTGAGATTTTTGGTACTAACTTTGTTACCATGATACACGGTTGATACACGCTTGTCCACATAAAAAAATTATATATATTTCAAAGAGGGGTAAAAATCTTTCTCGAATCATGCCCGATACATTTTCAAATTTAATTTTTTTTTTTATGTAATTTCAAAAAATTTTTCTCAACAAATATTCTTAGTAATTTAGTAAATTAAATAATGTGATGTCTCCTTTAGCCTTAAATAAAATTGCATGAATTACTTTTTAGCTCCAAATTTTCCTTCTTTTCAAATAAGAATAAAAAAATTTCCAAATATTTCTTTTTTAAAAATGAATAAAACCAGCAAGATTTTCAGACCATTTTTTTCCAGTTTTGGAGGCCTACAACTCATAAACCAATTGCGAGCGGCCTGCAACTTATAAGACTTGGATCAAGGAGGTAAACATCTATATAATCCGCAAAAATTACGAATAAGAGTTTCGCTATTCTTGAAATGTTCCCAGCATGGACATCAACTGGCTTATTTCTTTTTTCAACATGCATCGCTTCTAGCAGCATGCAAGTTACTAAAATCGAGTTTGAAAACATACCTATTGTATGAATTATTTAAAATATTCATTTTTTTGTTAATTTAAAACGTATGAATAAATATATAAAGAGGCACATGCATAGTAAGGCGTCTCACAAATGCTCAAAGTAATCCGTGGCTTATGTTATGATAGTTCCTTAAATATTTCTACTCTAGCGATAGCTATACGTGAGCTGGAATAGTTTGAAATAACCTCTAAAAATCGATTTTTTTGTAAAAATATTGTCTAGTGTACACAGAAAATAAAAAAATTTATTTATTACCTAAACTTGATTAGGCAATCTGAAATTTTCTACTTCACCTAATCTTTTCGGCAACTTTTCTACTTGCACAGTTAATAAAACAATCATGCATTAGGTTTTTTAAATAATTAAATACTGTAAATTCGACTGAAATTTTGTTTAGAAAATAACCAAATTTTTTATATATTTTACCTAATGCAAGTTGTTGAGTTCGTACTTCACTTGTTATACAAAAAATTTATTTTGAAATTTGCTTAAATCATTTTTCAATCATTTTTCAAAATCATAACATCAAATTTCATTCCCTTATGCTACTGGCAATGGAGGGGGACCAAATAATTGTTCTGCCAACAAACAACGTTTGCTCCCAAAAGCTGAAGCTCCTTTTGGATTGGAGCTGGAGGAGTTTATTCCTGACTTCACAGGTATTTATACTAGAATAATTTCAGCGAAATGTAGCTAACAATCAATTTTTTATATGGGGACTTTATTTAGCCATGTCCGTCTGTGATCACGAAGACAGCCGTAATGTTACAGCTATCTTAACGAAATTCAAAATATGTATGTATAAGTTTTTCATTAAAAAATAAAAATCAAGTTCGAAAATGAGCCAAATTGTATGAAAACCACGTCTTCCTGTCATACAAAGTGACTTTACCGAATTGGTAAAATTTCTTTAAATGTCACTTGAATTAACACAATGGCTTAAAATTTTTGAAATTAGTTTAAATCTTTACTATCCACTTAATGTTTGGATTTTAAAAAAAAACCGAAAATTTCGCCCAAAATTTTTTAAATTTAATTTTCAGTAAATTTTTAGTAAAAATGGTAATGAGTTATCATGGTATTCACTAACACTTTGAACGTCGACGTAAGTCAGGTCACCAGACTGATATGTCGTTCAATATCCCAAGCTGCGTGATGGTTTCACGTGATATCGAACAGCTTTGGAGTTATAGGTTGCAAAAGCCTCTGAATTCGTTATTCGAAAACAATTTTTACGTGTGTTTCATTGATAACATTTTATGGGTGCTAGACAAGGGGGCGTGGCACCTTCAACACAACCCAAATTTGCGATATCGAATAGGTTTGGAGTTATAGGCCGTACAGCTTCGGAATTCGGCATTCGACCACAATTTACTGATGCAGTTTCACTGATAATATTTTATGGGCGTTTGACAACGGGCACGCCCCCGCAGCGCGCCGGGTTTCAGCTAGTATTTTATAAAAATATGTTTTTTTTGGATTTTCATTTTTTTCTGCAGCTCATAGCAATTTTATATCTTGACATGAAATCATGACACATTATTTAATAATTAAGAATAAATAGCTATTTGTTTAAATCTTTTTTTAATGGTTTTTGTGTTGTGACGGTAGCCACGAGACGTTTACTTTTTTCCCCCGTTTAATAATAAAATCTTAGTAATATCTTAACAATATTTTTTACTTATTATGTAGGCCTTTTGGAAAAACTTGGCATGGGTGCTATTTAATATTAACTTATATATGTTTTAGCTAGTTTTATACAAATTATTGTTGTATGTTAAACTTAGTTTTTGAAGTTTCCACTTTTTCGAATTGAGCTAAACAAATAAATATTGAGGTAATGAGAAATTTAACGCACGATGATATAAACGCACTGATTTCACCAGAGCGTTTCGGACTTAGAATTTTGTTTCAGACAAAACTATTTAAACGGAAACTTGAAAACGTAATTTATTTAAGTTTAAATAAATATAGTTATTTTCCTTATAGTTTACTTTTAAAGGGTATTAAGCCAGTCGTGGAAAGTTTTTTGAATAACTCTTTAAGTCCATTTTAGCCAGATGGTGAAAATAATCCTGGAAATACCAAAGAAGTCTCCGATATGGTTTGTGTTCACTATTTCACATAATTATATTATATTATGATAAATTTGGCCAAAAAGGGTCAATAAAACAAATCACGCTATTTTTCTAGTGGCTGAGCAATAATATTTTAATCCACCTAATATTTTTCTCTCTTTATTCCATATTCAAATTCGTTGAAATTTAAAGTTTCGTCAAGCTCTGTAAAAAAACTCATGTGTTCAAAACACAATATTCATAAGAATTTGGTTATTTTATATTTTTTTTTTTTTTAGAACTTGAGTAATCTATTCCATGCTACAATTCGCGGGAAAGGGATTATATTAAATTTAAAAACAAACGGAGCGTTTTCAACTGAAGAACGGCACTTGCTTCTTACAATAATTGCGAAAAATTGGCTACATCATATACATATGGAAAGATTTCAAAAAAGGACTTTGAAATAGCTGCAGAACAAATAATAAGTTTATTTCCATGTGAAGATAAAGTATGTCAGGGAGTGTACACAATGAAATTGAGACAGCGATTTAATTTTCATCGTTTCATACGTGGTAAGCATGGTATATTCAACATGGTGTATAGGTACCGAATCTGTCAAACACCTGGTATATTATAATTTGCAATTTTTGTTATTTGCTTTGCTTTTATTCGTAAAAAGCTGATTTTGATAAGTGCTGTCCTATCACAAGAGAGAATTTTATCTACCACTTCTACCAGGTTGAATATATCTTGCGTGGCAAGAATATTTTTTCCGCCTCCAAAATTATTAAAAATTTATCGTGTACACTCTTTAATCTTATATTTTCAAAAAAAAAATATTATTATTTTAATTCAAACTATAGTATGCATACACTGGCTTTAGAAAGACACGCGGAAAGTTAGCGGAGAGGTATTACGCTCTCTCCAAAAAATATAGGAACCAGGGTTTTGCAAAAAGTCGGTATAATTTAAAAAGAGCAGCAGCTCCCGAAGAAATACATCAAGAATCAAATGTACAAGGTTGGTTAGAGAAACAAGAATAATTTATTTTAAAATATTATTTCTATTTATTTTACCCTCTACTAAAAATTTTCAATTCAGTAGCTAAAGAATAATCAAATGGAGAAATTGCTGGCCATGAGATGTGGTTGAAAAACAATGTATCTCCTGAATCACTTATATACGAAAGAAAAACATATTTTTAATCAAACTTTTTATTGTTGTTATCATGTGCTAACTATTATCAACTATTTAAATCTTTTTGTCTTATTTAAACTTAGAATAACTCTCTTTTCACTTGTGAACAGTTATTTGCACCTGATTTTGCAGTGTTTTTGTTATTAAAAATGTTATGTTTAAATAAATATTATTGTAATTTGTCATATAAGCCATATAAGTGATTTAAAAAAATAATAGGTAATAAAATCACATTTTAAATTTCAAATTTTATTCATCTTTATTTTATTTATTTCAATTGTTTTATGCATTTCTTAGTAATGAGAAATGCATAAAAATTTTACTCCAAAAAAATAAGTTTCCTTAACTACATTAAAGTGGAAAAATTATCTAAGAAATTGGATGAATTTTCTAATGTAAGTAGTTGTTTTTTCAACTCTAAAGTAGATATGGTATCAAAATAAATAGTTTATATTTCTAAAATATTAAGGTGCCGCACAGTGATTCGAGTCCATACAAGCGATGGACAAAAATAGAAGGAGTGGTCGGAATCGAATGAAATTTTGCTTGTATCTGAACAATGGTATACTGAATCGAAAAACGTAAACAAATTTAAATAAACAATTGTTTTTTTAAATTTAAATAGTTTTTAAAAAAATGGGTTTTTATCATTTATTTTTTCTTCATTATTTTGCAAAGTAGTACTGCCATAAAATGATACATTTTTATGACTATCAGGGAGAAAAACTAGAGATAAAATGTATTATTTATA